>BMAT01013831.1:128844-161090 GCA_019649035.1 Elysia marginata | reverse complement strand
TGTGTGTGCCTGCCTCTCTCTCTGTGTGCCTGCCTCTCTCTCTCTCTGCCTGCCTGCTTCTCTCTCTCTCTTTCTTTTTCTTCTTCCCTCCCTAGGTCTATAAAGATCACTAACATAGTGAATATGTAAAATGAAAACCTGGTTTAATTTACTATTAAAAATGGAGGGTGAAATCTAAATGCTCTTGGTCACTTTATCGAATGAATTAGATAAACTCGCGTGGCAGCTGAATATTCGTATTTTGGTCGTATTTGCAATGTCATTCTAGGTATTCGAAGCCCAACCAAATCTGTTTACTAAATTTGACTAAGTGTCGCTATGCAGGTTGCATAAGAGAAAATGCTTGCCTAATATGGAAGACCAAGCTCGTCCACCCAGCTAGATAAGGCTTATCAACGATCTTACTAAGGCTGGGAAACAAACCGACAGACTGATAGGTAGACTGGTGAGCCAACCATACCAGGACCTAACACAAACATCGTCACCAGATAACTTGAGATCCAGGCTGTAATATACTGTCTAATTTCATGTTGCTATATTATTAAATGGAGCTTGGTTGGCACTACCGCACATTATATTGAACATTTTTATTCAACAGTTGGCCCAAAAGTGTATTATTAAAATATTCGAGAGAAGTTTCATTTTGTTTCATTTCACCTCTATTTTTAAAGTTAGGAGTTTTGCACAATCTTTGCGATTTATGACACTAATGCTATGCAAATAATGAGGTACATATAAATATTGCCTTCTATATACCTCTTGAGGTACTGTGATTCGCACTGAAAATTCGCCTCGTGTGTCTAGTAATGCAGCGGAACGTGTATCACTAGTATTTGTTACGAGTCTATTGGGAAGACACCGCGCAGGACTTTTTGATCAATTTTTTCACACGATTTTTTATAGCTATACCTTTTCCCCATCTCATTTCAAAAGGACACATCATGTATTAGCCTGAAAAGAAACACAATTAAGAACAACTATTAAAGCCCACATCTATGGTCTAGAAAAGATAAAGGCCGCGTGCCTGGGAGAGATATATAGGATGGGAAGAAGAGACCGGGAAACTCACGCCTGACTCTTAGTCAGCACAATCTACATCATTGTACTTGTCCTACTTTCTCCATTTTTTTTTGGTCCTCCGACCTCTGCAACGGGTAGGTTAGAAGGGCGGGACAGCCAGTCGCTTCCTTTAGCCAATCCAAATGTAGATCCGTCGAGTTCGGGTTATCTCGGGTACCCGTTGGTGGGTCGGAGCCGAACTGCCGATCTGGTTTCCTCCCACACGCCACCAGGACATACATGACCTGAGAGCGCGCTGGCGTCCACCCCTAGATCTAGGCCTGGGCAGGGCAGTCAGTGTGAGCCAGAGACCACTTCCGTGAAGAAGTCAGAGTCGTGTCACCAAGAAACAACACAGCCATCCCGGTTGCGTGTACCATCCCCGAAACCTTACCCTCGTGAAAGTGGTCGTCTCGGCCATCTTCAGACCTAGAGGGAGAGTATTCGTCAACATGTCTCGCAAAATCGCATTCTCTTTTTTGCACGGCCATGAGTTTGTTTCCGGCAAAACAACTCCAGTTTCTGGCCTAGAAAGGGTCATCCTTTATTTCCTGTCTTTGACCACTCGTATGCCTCCCTGATGGTCCTTCCTTTCTGCACCGACCCGAATCCGAGCTGGTTTACCCAATATTGTGAGCCGTCAGGTGGGGATAGGTCTGAATTTTCAGAACTGAGGGACGCAGTCTACTGCACGAATTGTGTCGCCGTGTCGCCAGAGCACCTCACGTACACCTCTTCACCTGAGTCCTGCAAACAGAGATGAGGTAAGACCTCGTTTGCTTTCGTAAAGAAGCAACTTTGGCCCTCCCTGTTTTACAATAGCCAACATTGAGCGGTGGGACTAGACTGACTACTTTAACTAAGTCGGTCCTAGAAGTAGAAGTCATAGCAGACCAATTTCAGTTCTATTTCTATACTCTCTGTGATTGGAGACAGTTGTATTTAAAACAAAAAAAGTATACGCTTTTTCTTCAGTGTGGAAATTTGTTTGGAATAAGATAAGATCTAGTTAACGAAAGATCTCTTTACAAGTTCTGTTTTTTGTAAAATTTAACCCAGAAGTGATAGCCTATACTGTAGACCATGAGACCCAAGCATCAAAAAGCAGTTCATTAATTGTAAGTTGTTGGTGTTTTGTTACATAGAAGTTTCGAAAATGTTAAATACCACTCTCAAAAAATCATTTAAAGTCTTACTTCAATTGCATGTCCCTGTCAGTTTTTTTCACTCATTGAGAATTTTAACTACTGTTCGTAAGATAGTTAAATTTTGTCTTTAAGTTTGCCAAGACTTTAAGGAATGCCTACATAACAAAGTACTGTGTGTTTCAATTTTATTTGAATAATGAATTTGTATGAATGTAATGAGCACTTACGAAACGTTCAGTTTGCTAAAACACCTACATTAAAAATACAAAGGCATTTCGGCAAAGGGGTAGGGATGTAGCCTGCAAATTTCGAGTCTAGCATTTTGTAAATAAAGTTGTCTTTATCTTGACTTTTTTTCTGTCACTTCTACCCATTAAAAAAAACATTAGAAAAACTAACAGACAGATGGACACGTAATATGTCACCACAAAGCATAGAAATTTGAACTACTGGAATTAAATATATCGTTTTCGCCAACTGAAATTTTATTGCTATCTTCAAGTAGTGGTAAAGTAGATCCTGTTCTCAATTCATATCAAGACACTTATCAGTGTATTTTGCGTGAATTTGTTAGTTTTTAAGCTTGAATAGCCGCAAATTAAGCTGCTTACTTAATATTTGACTTTAATGCAATAATTTTGAAATAACAGTAGATAATTTAGATGCCATAATCTAGCGACAACAAATCTAATAAACTGAAAGTCTGTTCCACTAGATTATAAAGTTGAACTTCCAATTCCATAGAGATAATTAAGAGTAAAATTTAGAGTTAAGCCCTTGTACTGTTTGGTATTGCAATCACATAAATAAGGCTGAACATTTTTTTGCATTTATTGATTCGACTGGGCTTTTACTGCCTTTGTTATCAATGGAAACCTTTTTATGTCGCTCAAATAGTTCTGACCACTTCTGACCAAAATCTTAGCTAGGTTGCGTGCATCTTGGTAAAACACCATGATAGAGGCCTGTGTAGGCTCTCTATAAAGCTCCATGTAAAACACCCAATCTCTCCCGCCTACCGTCTTGCAAATTGCGCACCCCTATGTATGTTACAATAAAAAATATTACAAATCTTACATAAAACACTCTTCATGCACTATTGATACACAATTCTGCACCAATAGTGAGAATCACGTGGTAGATTTAGGTCAGGACCATTGTCCGTAACAAATGTATCTTTGATAAGTGTCATTTCGTTTTCATTATAACCCTTTTTTCGGTTGTCTGGAATTACGCAGGCTTCTGTCATGTGAATATTGTGTATTTGTGATGCTAAAACATTGGTCTAAAATTATTCCCACAACATTAACTTCTTTAGGGCTATGCTTACACGTTTCGTCTGAGAGTTTTAAATGAGGAAAAGGCAGATAACGCAGTTGAAATTCACCAACGCCCATGCCCTTTAAAATTTGAAAAAAAAAGAGTATAATTAGTCTCGATTAATGTCGCTTGAAACTGATCACTAGATAGATGATAATGGCAATCCTCATGGGGTGTCATATTGAGACAGGACTTCTGGAATGTTCAAAACACTTTAACAGGGCATTCGGAGCTCATCCAGGCAACCTTTTGATTTTTATTAAAAAGTTGGGGTGTTTTTGAAGCCAAGGGTTTTTTTACAAGTAAAAGTTCACCTTACTTTATTGATCTATTATTGTCTTCTATTTATATAATGCGTCCCATGGCATCAGTTAAAGCTGTTTAATATGTTTGTTAATTTTATTCTTTTTCCTTTTGTTTTGAAAGTTTAAATTCTCCAGCGCTTATGTCATGGGTTTTCCTCTTTCTCCTCCTCCTCCTCCTCTTCTCCTTCTTCTTCTTCTTCTTCTTCTTCTTCTTCTTCTTCTTCTTCTTCTTCTTCTTCTTCTTCTTCTGCTGCTGCTGCTGCTGCTGCTGCTGCGCTGCTACTACTACTGCTGCTGCGGCGGCTGTGCTGCTGCTACTGCTACTACTATTGCTACTGCTGCTGCTGCTACTACTACTACTGCTGCTACTACTACTACTACTACTACTACTACTACTACTACTACTACTACTACTACTACTACTACTACTACTACTAAATGAACATGTTTGGTTGTTGTTGTTTTTTTTGCTGAGTACTGAAGTTATCCTGTTGTTGTTGAAACGCTTGAACGCTCTTCAATGACTGAGAATCGTCTGTTCGATCTTGACAGTAAAAGGCAACACTAGAAGTAGATCTGTGCAATTTCATGAAAATACTTTTTCAGTTATACCTTTTATGTTATTCAGAATATTTTTTTTTCATTTTACGTCCGACACCAAAGACTTTTAAAAATGGCTCCTAACTAGAACCACATGATTAGAGAGTGAGAGAGAGAGAGAGTCTCAGAGAGAGAGAAAGAGAGAGAGAGAGAGAGAGAGAGAGAGAGAGAGAGTCGTAATTCCGTATGTGGTATTCTGTAGTCATGGTTACGGTACCTGTGTTTCCGTTGAAATGAATTTTTTTCAGGAATACAACTAGATGAAAAAGATCTGTGGAAAATGTTTTTTATTTTTAATAGTAAAAGACATGAATTTAGGCAATGCTTTCAAGATGTTGACAATAGTTTTAAGGTCTCGAACCTTATGACCTAACTTTGAACATTGTGTTTTAGGAACTCAATCGTGTTAAAGCCAATATTTCAGCAGTTGGCTCATTGAATATGGACACAACAATCAAAATAACTACTGCTCTTGCTACCGCTGATGCATCGCATACGTTTTTTAAAATGATTAGTTTACTTATTGTGTCGTCAACATAATAGTTTATTGCCTTACAAATAATAATGTTCATGTGTATAATTCACAAACAATTTACAATGCATAGAGGAACAACCAAGGTTTATCGGTTATTTTATTTTTTACCCTTTGTAGGCATAAAAGAAGAAATCTACACATCTTTATTCAAAGCAATACCCATATTCAGCGTTACTAAGATTAATGGTTTTCCACTCAAAATGACCTAAACATCCCTGCTGTCTCTTTTTTTTATATAGCACGGAGTGAGCTGTGGTACCTTTTCCGTGATATAGAACTTCAAAACTACATTGTAATGTATTAAACTGTTTGTGTTGAAGGTATTATGCACATTATAGTATTTTATTAAGGACTGGGTGTATAAAGCCTTTATGCTAAATTCAGCTTAAACTTTCTTAGAAAATGAAGTCAAAATACCACCAAAAACCATGCCCTCGGACCCACCTAGCCCGGCCCTCACTTTCACTGTTTCAGTCAATTTTGTGATGGCTATTCCCAGCTCTGAAAAAAACAACGATTTGACTTTGCTAGTATTACATTGATTATCAAGTGAGTTGACATCTCTTTAGTTTTTTAAATAACCCCAGCCTTTGCGGTGCAAGTCCAGATCTGTACGATAACTTTAACGTATAAATTATTGCATCTCTCAGCACTGGCGCTGCACCCTAAGTTGTGTTACTGTGCAGCCTTGTACATGTAATAGAAAAGCGGCCCGTTAATATAAAGTATAGTCTAGCAATGTATATCTGTGACGCTTCTTTTTGCCGCGGTCAAACAGTGGCCAACTTCGTGTAATACGTAGTAATACAAATACAGAGAAACCTCCGCTTACATTCCGCCGTTTCCAATGGCTTTTCTTATGGACCACATAAAGTCAATGAAATTTATGGCCGAATGGAAAAATCGTTTTAGACGTTTTCATAAAGATTTGTGATACTTTTCTGTTCTGTATGCTTCCTTTATAATTATTCTGTCTAGAACAGATAGTGGCTATTGTTGTTCTCGATGTATATATATATAATACGCTTACTTTTGTATGATCCCCCTTTTTAGCTGCCATGCCTATTCACCTTTAATTTGTTGGCAAGTGGATAGCGGTGTGTTGAATATCCTTTTGAGTCTCCTCCAAATGCGATGTTTAACAAATTATGTTATCATTGCGTTTAAAGCTAAACCAATCGCAAACTTGGGAAATATTTGATAACTGCAGCAAGACCGCATGCGGATTCACTTATATGGTTATATTTTTATCAAACGAATCACATTTAGATGAGATACAACAGTAAGGGTACCTGTAATTTGCTTCTTTCGTAAAGCGTTGTTTTCAGTGCATTATTATGAGGATAACACGTTCAATCGAAACGAGCGCGCAAAGACTACAGTCGCCGTATAAATAGTACATTCAATGGGCACGTGAAAACTATGGCGGGTGAATTATCTTGTGAATTCTGGACAAAAAGTACTTTGAGTTTCCTGTATGATAAGTTTCATAATGTGTTGTTCTTTATGGCTATGCTGTCAAGAGCTGTTCATCTTTCGGGTAGCCGAGGAGCAAAGAAAAGTTCAGTACATTCAATAATAAAGATCGCTTTTACATTATCTGAATGTCATTTCTTGTAACTCTTGACATTTTGAAAAAAGGAGCCCCTGTGTCCTTATTAAAACGCGGGATTTCTTATCTCGTGGCTTTGATTCTGTCAAAATCCAAAGGGTGACGCTATTCCCTGACTTGGAGGGTCGAGCAGGTCTTAAGTCCTGGTTCTGATGATGATAGTGGTGGTAGTGCTGGTTGAAGAGATAATGGTAGTTGCATGTGTTCAGTGCTGCTTTTCCCTCCTCCTCCTCGTCCCCTATCCTACATTTGATTTCAACCCTTGTGGTGTAGATCTAGATGACTCCGGGATTTAGAGGACCGAGCGTTAGATTAGAGAGAGATCGGGGGACACAGGGACACACAATCTAACCAATGGCCGCATGCCAGTTTTGAAGTTATGAGTCGCTGAGACCTCTTGAGAGCCGCGCTGGCTGCCTCAGAGATAGAGATTGAGTGGGTCCCTAGTCGTGCCTGAATTGTGTTTGCGCTGGTCCTGGCGCTGATAAGGACTTTAAGTTAGATAAGAGATCTAGGTTAGACCCCGACTGAGGCGGCCCCAGCTATCCCACGACCCCCCTCTCCTGAAGTGCAGCAGCAGCAGCAGCAGTGCCCATAGGTACTTCAGCTGCTGGGCGGGTAGGTCGTATCCTTTTCCACCCCGGGAACAGTTGCCGCCCTTTGGGCTTTTGGCGTGCTGGAGCGCCGGCGTCCACATTGCTGTGGCATTGGAGCACATACCTTCTTTCCAAAGGATTTCATACCGGCCATCTACGTCGCCGAATTATATCCTATATATTTTCAAACTGGTGGAGGCCTAAGGGGTAAATATATTTAGACACTTTTTTGTATGCATTACATTTCGATATACAAGGTTTTGCTGGTTCTCAAAAGGTATGCTTTTTTAACAAGCAGTGGTTGTTATAATTGGCAAAAAAAATCCGGTTGCCATGAAACTTCTCCAGCATACTTTTTCATTTCAACTCAACTGCCAATTGTTGAATAATTAAATTGTGCAATTTTCTAGGGCACTTTAATGGTTGACTTTTAAGTCATGAAAATTTTATTGATGAGGCGGAAAAGTATTTATCAGACCTTAAGATGTTTCTGTATTCATGAGGGTCGAGCAGGGATAAAAAAAAGTCTTTGAAGAGCACAACGGAAGAGCATTGCTATCGTTAGAGCTACCACAGTCCGGTTTATTTCCCTTATTCTTTTGTTTCCTTCCCCACATTTCCATTCGTCCATATTTTCTTCGTCGAAAAAGTCGCCATTGCCAATAGTGTTATTATTTTCCAACCAGCAATTTAATGACACAGCCACTTGCAGCTCTAATTGTCCTTCATTTTGTAACCATTTTCTAAGTGAGCTATTTTACAAGATATCTTATCCACGTTTGAATGATTTGGACATTTTTCTTTTGCACAGGGCCAAAATGCTGGGCATAGTAGCCAATCGCAGGCTGATGGAGCGGACATCTTTGACCTCCAGCACAAAGTCAAGGTGATTAGTTAATGTTTGAAGAATTTTTTAATGTTGTTTAGTTCTCTCTCTTTTTTTTTTCAAATTATGTATAAATTTTGTCTGTATTGAAAATTTACGCAATTTAACTGGTTGGAGTCACAGGTATATTTCCTTTATTTTGAACACATTAGGGCATTGTGGTGGAATACATTGCTACGTTGGTGCAGTTCAAAAGGACAAATGTTTTGTTTTTTTACTTTGTGTTTGTATTTGAAAGTAGGCATAATTTTAGGACAATGAAGTGATTTTTCTGTGCTTTTTTGTGTCATGTGGGGCAATTTTCGTACATTTTAAAATTATACTGAATTTAAGATCACTTGATAGATTCATATGCCCTTCATAAATTGATTTGTGAATGCCATGAAAAACGTTGTTGATGCTGTTGTTGTTTTCGTTATTCTTCTCTTACTGTTTTAACTTTCATCAAGGCTTTCTTCTTTGGAGTAAACTCAAAAAAAACTTTCCTGTACCTACAGCCATGTTTTATTTTGCTCTATCTTTCAGCAATATTCTTTTAAACGGTATGCCCAAATAATCCTGATGCATTCAGTACGTATATTTATTGTCACCTTCCAGTTATTGTGTTTCACATTCTTTTGAAGGAAGGTAATAATTGGCATAAACTGGAGAAGAATAAAAGGCAGTCATGATTTTTTTTGTTATGCTTATCATACTCTTAATATGTACAGAGCTTAAGAAAAAAGACACCATTGTTACAGCATGGTCATCACAAGAGGAGAACTTAAACAGCATTCTTTGAATCATCTTTTTCTTATCTACCATGAGCATAATTACACGTGTTTATCTATATTGTCAGAGTCTGGAGGCGAAACTGGAGAAGAAGTCTGAGGAGTTGCAGCAACAGGCAGCTTCACTGCACGAGCATCATCAAAACAAGATATCAACGCTCAAGACACGCCACCAAGGGGAGATTACCAAATTACAGGCTGAGATTATGGCCCTTGAACAACGGCTAGTAGATGGTAAGTAGAAGGAGAGACAAGAGGGTGGATTTTTTAAATTTTTATATTACAAGGCTAGATAAAATTGATCTCTTTGTTGCTGTGTCTTTCTTTCCTCTCTCTCCTCTCTCTCTCAGTATGCTTCTGTCTTAAAATCTCTCTGTTTGCCTTACTCCCCATCTCTTTCTCTCTACCTTTCTCTAAAGAGTTTCGTAATTTCTATCATGGCTATAAATTTTTTTTATACCTGCAATGTAAAAAAGAAATTCAAAACTATAATTGCTACTGTCTTTTTAAAAATGTTCTAAACCAGTATTTAACAAACCAAAGTAACATTTTTCTTAAATGTTGAAGAAAAGAAAAGATCATTATCTTTTTTACATACATAATCTACTGTATTTTTTTTTCTTATTTTATACACTTCCCTAAACAGGTAATGTTGCAAGATCACAAAGATAAATCAAAATATAGCGACAAAAATATAACCAGCTCTTATCTAAGCAGTACTACTATTTTTATCTGCCTGTGTATTTCCTCAGCACGTGATGGCACAAGTAGCTCTCAACACAGCGGATCCACCAACCTACCAGAGTCTGATAGACTACACGCCTCGCCTGCAGAGAGTGACACACTTGCTCGCCTTGATGCAGCTCTCAAGGATAAGAAAAAGGTACCACATTCACTTTTTAAATACTCTGGAATTAAATTTTTCTGTTTATTTATGTAACTCAAGCAACAATTTTATTTTTCAGAAAAAAGTGGGAGTGACTGTAAAGATATTTTTTCTTGACGAAAACTGTATGTGTCTGTGGGCTCTTTATTTTTCGCCTTTTTACCTCTTTTTTATTATTTTTTATTTATTTTTTTTTATAATTCTGTCACCTATTACGAAAAAAGAAAAAAAATCAAATGCAGACAAAATACAGGCAAAGTTTATATTTTTGCACAGCTCCCAACTGCATTCTATATTGTCAATAATGGAATGTGATGTAAACTTAGGATGTAAGGTGTCAATATGAAATCTGCACCTGTAATATTATTTCTTACTCAAGGAGCCTTGATGATGATGCAAAACACAAATGGAGTATTTTTTTAAAGACAAACTAATTAACGTGACTGAAATTTTTTGCAAACAATATTTGTCTTTGCTGACAAAAGAAACTTAAGGCTTACAATTAAATTTTACAGTACTTTTACAGATTTTGCCAAAAGTGATAGGTTAAACTTTTTTTTTCATTTGTTTGATTGTAATATAATTATGCAAGAGAGTGACAAGCTTTAATAAAAAGTTGCAATATAAAAATGGAACAGGTTAAAGAGGACAGATTTTTTAAATGACATTCTGAATTCTCAAAACTTGATCTATTAATAAATCAAATTGTTGATTTTCTATTTTTGTTTTTACATGCTTGGCTGTTGGGAAAACATTATTTATATTATAGTTATTGTCCATAATTTTCTTTTTTGTTTTGTTTTAAGGACCAAAGTTTATTTTAACACTTTCTTCTCCTTCTTTTTTCTGAGTTGCTTTTATTCTTTGTTGGTAGAAGGTGATCTAGGTCACTTGTTCAGTTGTTTGTGTATCTTTGGCCTATCTTGCTTCTGACCTAGAGGTAGATTTTCACCTTTCAGATAAGCTTATTAAATAAGGTTACACTCTGGTTTTCCTTGTCTCATTCCATTGTTCCTTAGAAAATACAGCACTCGACCTCTATTCATCTTAACAAAGGACAATGAGTTCAAACTGATAAAACTTGAATTGAGAAACTTACCTAAACAAAAGGTGGATTTGAAGTTGATTATCTTTGGAATGGTTTAGGATTAATTGAAACATGTTTATAGTTCCTCTTCTTGCATAGTGATTGTACTTGCTGGAGACCATGGTTCTTTTAATGATTAATGAAGCAAAAAAGATGACTGTTTAAAGGTGCACAAGACTGTTACATTTTTCTGTCTGTGTAAAAAAAACATTGGCTTATCTTTTTAAGGCGGCTTCATTGATCTTTTTCTTCCTTTCTTATTTTTAAAGTATTACTGTTTTGCTGCAGCTTTCCGTCTGTTTTTCCTCAGGTCTTCTTTTATTGAAACATATTCAATTCTAAAATGTTAAATATAATCAGTTGTAGAGAACCCTAAGTTTCGGAGAAAAAAAAAATAGACCTGTTCAGTTTTTTTCAGCTTCATATGAAGATCAAACAACTATGAGCTCCTACTAAACACCAAAAATATTATAATTTTTTTTCTTTTTTAAACTTCGTTACATTTGTTTTCAGGCAGAAGATGCCCGAGCACATCTTGAATCAACCCTTGACGAGCTTCAGAGAGAGGTGGAACATCTGCAGACTAGAAATGAGACGCTGCAGTCACAGGAGGCAGCCCTGGACGAAAAAGTCAGGGCATTGTCAGCCAGTCTTGAAGGTAATTATTGGCTTTGATTGTAAAGGACGTAAATATCATTATGTAGTTTAATAGTTTTCTCAATAGGAATAAGTTAAAGCTATTGTACTTGTAAGAAAAGTTGATCCCTGAAAATTGAGGAGCTTTTTCTTCTAGTTGTTATCATTATTACGGCTGCTATTGTGATTATTGTTGATATTAATACTACTATTGTTCACTATTCTTATAAAAAAGTGTGTTCTTACTATATTAATACTATTACGTACTATTATTATTGGCATCATTATTATTACTTTGAATTTAATATAAATATGATTATTATTACTCTTATTATTTATTTACTGTTTAACTGTCTTTAATCATTTTCTTCAAATGGAATATTTTTTACATTATTACTAGTGCCAACTTTGTCTAAATCATACTCTTTCAAAAACAATTTTGGTAGTAACTTGGGGAGTAAAAGTTGGCTATTGCATTGTCAAGATATTTTTATTGTTTCGGGGGTTCAGGTTCTTTTCCCCTTGGAGCTTCCAATTTGTCATCCTATCACCACTGCTGTTTGCAGTTTTTACAGACATCTAATATCTCTGCTGTTGTTCTTTACTTTCCAAATCTGCCAGAATCAGAGTCTTCTCGCCATAGTTTACAGCTTGACCTCACAGAAGCGCGCGGGGAACTGGTGAGAGCAAAGCATCGTCTTCTGGATCAGCTGGATGCAAACCATGTAGCAACGCTGGGTTTTTTCTTTTTGCTCCTTTCTAACCTTTTTTTGAAATACCTTTTGATGCTTTGAAGCTAATGTGGAGTTGTTGAAAAGGTGGAGTGGGGTGGGGTTGTCTTTTTTATTTTTAGGATGCTTTCAAGCATAAAGTGTAGAGTTGTCAGGGTTTCATTTTGTTTTTTTTATTTTCTATACTTTCAAGAGTAAAGTGTAGAGTTGTTGGGATTTTTTTTATGATATTTTCAAGAATAAAGTGTAGAGTTGTTGTTTTTTTTTTTAATTAATTCTCTGTTTTCTGCTAATTTTTTTGTTAGTTTCTTTGATCAGGAATGGAAATTTTACAAAAAAAAATAAATATTTAAATTTTGCTAAGACCATGATTGGAAAAAAAAAAAAAGCAATGTCAAACAAAGTGGCTCTTATGACCATTTTTCTAGTAAGAATTTTAGTTTAATACTTGGAGCATGGAGTTTGTGCCTTAGCTTTTTTTTTTTAATATTCTTTATTTGATTTTTTTTTTTGCACTTGTAGAAGGTTTTATTTTTATTTGCTAACACCATTTGGTACTTTTAAAGTCAAAGTAGCTGTTTAGTTCTTGCTGCATGGTTTGTCAAGAAAGCTGCGTCCAGTAGTATAATATTTTAAAATGTTATTCATGATGATATTACCTCTATATCCTAAAGTATACAGTTTGTATTTATTTGATTTAGAGTATAATCGCCTTAGACATATATTCTTAGTTATAAAATTTTGTCCGAAACAAGTAACTCATGAATTTAAGAAATTTTTTTTGGTGTGAATTTAACCATGTGAAATACTTAAAGTTTCTTATTTTATAGACATGATATTTTCAAAGCTTTCTAAAGACATTTTCTGACTTTGCGTTTGAAGCAAATAAATTACCTCTAAGACGAGAGAGTTAAGCTTTACTCAAGCATGGAGATTTTTATTTTACAAAATAGAAGCATGCAGGAGGGAAAAAGATCACAGGGGATTAAAATGAATATGCGTTTGTTAATTTTTTTTTCTCTATAAAATGAAAGCAATGGGTTTTTCACACAAGCACATTCAGTGGTGTTTAAAGACTAGAAGCCAGACTTTGCGGAACCAAAAAACTTTGAAAAATGAGGAATAATATACTCAAATTCTGACATCCAACTTGAAACACTCATTCACTGAGCAAGATAACTGACAAAAGAGCAAATGGAAAGAAAGCTCTCACTTCAAATAAAATTTCCAGCAACAAACTTAATAGAATGCATTGTGAGCTTTGTTATGAAGTTCTGGTATCCCTAAAGATATCCATGGTATCTCGGATGCCCTTGTTCTCGGCATATTCAATTCAGTCTAGTGGGGCTTTTAACACACACCTGCCAAAACAAAAGGATTGAAATTTACAGTCTGACTGTTATTAAGTCCGTTAATATCAAGTCCCTTTTTCATTAATTAAGGGGCTTGTTCGAATGCCACACTTTACTATTGAAAACTGCAAAAGCTGCCAGATGAAATATTACAAGATTGGCTTGCCAGTTGAGAGCCTTTTATATTCTTCTTTGGTAATGGACAATATTGGTCTCTTGCATTAACTCTTTTTGTAATTCCATGCATGCAAGGTCTTATTTTTTTTCATAAAGTTACTTGAAATGGTAGTGCTACACAATTTTGCCCACCATGTGTATATTCAGAATATTTAAAAAATTCACACTCTCTGTTGATTTTCATTTAAGCTGACAATTTTAGCCTGAGCATGTCTTTTTTATTCTAACTTCATCCATCTCATATTCTGAAAATGATATTTCTGCTCCTCATTAATTCACATTTCAAGCATATGTTCGAATTTGGCAGTGTGAAATATGAGTTGTTAAGTTTATAATTCCTGCACAAAGTTGAGATGGGATTTAAACTGCAACTGCCATAAGAAACTACCAAAAATAGAACTTGAGTTTTTACTGCTCAAGGCCTGAAATTTAATGAAATATTTTTGTTATAGTTAGTTAAGAACTTTATTGTAAATAATAAAAAAAAACTGCTGACAACATGTATAATTTCTGATTCGGGAAAATTTGAATGTGTCACAAATGTCTTCACACATATAGCATACATTTTTCATAAGCAGGAATAAGATATTTTTTGCACATAACTTGGTAAAAAAAAGTAATAAGATATTTCTTTGGTTTCGAAACTCACTAATCAGAATGGGACTGTGAAATTCAAGTTGGAAACATAGCGTTTCATGTTCATCCTCATTTCGCCTCCATTTGTCTATCATTGAGCAAATCATCAGCGCACAGCATGGCAAGAAACTGCAGTAACCAAATTAAATATTAATTTTGGGAAACAAAAAAAAAATTTCTGAACTGAAACCTCAAACTTAACCTGCACAAAAAAATTGGCATGTTATTAAGCCTGTGAGAAAAACTACAGCCATTCACGCTGCATGCACAAACTGCACGGGTAAGCGGCATGGCATGGTGGCCCTGTTTGTGGCAAAAAAAACCAGTAAATGGAACCCAAATATCAAAGGGGCCCTTCTTTCAGGCTGACACACAAGGTGTGCTCAGCGATTTGCGTGAGCTGAGAGAAAACATGAACACAGAGGCTGCGATACGCAGGGATGATATGTGGGCAGAGAAGCGCACCATTGTCAATCAGCTGTTCCGTATCGGACAACAGGTTGGGCATAACACAGTGTTACTCTGTTATGATGCTGGAATTTGTCTGTAGTAGCTTGTATGTTCAGTCCAGCTTTCTATGTTCAAGCATATTTTTATGTCATTTGCAAAACCATACACAGTACATTCAAGAATCATATTCTGTAATCATAAAACTACATTTGAAGCTAATGAAAAGGCAGGGGGAAACAAAAGAAAGATAACAGGGAAAAGTCAGTTTTAGTTGGAAGCACTATGTCTGGGATACAATCTAGTGAATTCAAAGATATTGATTTCTTTGAATGAAAGTCTGTAAATTGCTAAACATTTATTTATCGACTAACCCTCTGAGTACTGTTTTTTTTTAAATCTTGTAGCAAAAACAAGCTACCCAGTCATTGCAAGATGTTCAAAAAGAGCAGGAAGAAGCCATGACAAATGCCGAGGCAACGCTGGAGAAGCTTGGAGATGGAGATGGGCCTCAAAATCTTACAAAAGGTTGGAGGACGAAACTTTTTTGCATCTTATTTGTACAAACTTTATTTAAGAAGAAAAACTTTTTTCTTATATTTTTTTTCTTTTGTTTTACAAAAGGAGAGTGGCATCTGTTACAGAGGCAAATTATTAATAATCGGTTAATTTTGCCTTCTCTCTTTCTTTTAGATTTAGTTTTCCGTTTAACTATGAAACCATTATGGTTTGTTACTGGATTTTAAGGCAAAGCAGTTGATACAATTGTCCCCATCAAAGCAATAGAGTCACACTGTTTTTATATACATGTATAAGGTCAATGTCACTGTCGTTAGGGTGAAATGTCCTCAGTTTATCAAGGTGTAACAGTACTTTTTCTTCTTGCTTCAGTGTAGCCTTTTAAAAATCACCAAAGGTTTAAAGGTTTAACAAATCTTTTAACTCAACGAACTAAATATTTTCATTACAATAAACCACAATTCAACCCCTCCTCTCCCCATCCCCCTTTTATCCCTCTACCCTCATGTTCTGTGTGTGTGTGCCTGGACTCAGAGGTGTTTGCCACGCTGGAGCAAGAGAACCTGATGCTGCAGGAAGAGGTTCTCAAGCTCAAAGAGCAGCAGGTGTTGTTGGAGAAGGCCGCGGCCACAGCCTCAGAGCAGAGAGCTCAACTGCAGCAGAAGAATGCATCTCTCAGAGAAAAACTGACTGCCTTCATCGGTATGTTCATGCAGCATAATTATGTTTTTTTTAGTTTTTTGTCATAATCTAGGCAATTTTTAAGATAAATTTTGTTTAGCTTTCAAATGAAAAAATTATTAGTTTTTTCCTGTACTGTTCCATCAGAAATAAATTTGGTTCTACAAATAATCTGCCTTTTTTTTTCTCAACAGGTGAAGAGGAGGAAGAATCTGATGATACACTGGATGCTGAGTTCTCATCCAAAAGCAGGTGAGCAAAAAGTCTGGATAGTTTTGCTTAAAACTGACACAAATCAATAATTTATGAACATATTTGATGACAGGCCCTCAGCATAGAAAAACAGTACTTTTTGTTAGATTTCTGACAGAGAATGAGACCAAAGTATCCAAGTTTTAACGTTTGTATTGTTTTAGAAAAAAAAGAATTTTAAGAAATAGTCTGTTTTCTTAAATTTCTTGAAGACATGTTTGATTTTGGTAACACAAGATATTTTCATTACTTTTTTTTTTTAGATTCTTTAATCAATTCTAGCAAAAACAAATTGATTTTTATGAAATTGGAGTGAAGCAAGTTTTTAAAAACTTTTTAATTTCTAACATTTTTTAAATGAATTTGATTAGTGCATACAAAAAGCACGTTTGATTTTACTTTTTTTTTGAAGAGTTATGAGTTTTATGCTTGTGAGAAACCGAAGTTACACCTTGAAAGTTTTTAAAATTGTTGAACTATCTATTAGGGAAAAAAGTAGAACATTTTTTTGTCATCTCCCTTTAACTTATGTAAACTTGTCTTTTCAATTTCTTTGATTTTCTGTAAAGCCATAAAGATGAATCCAAAGGCACCACAGCACTGCATATCTCCCAGGCAGAGATAGAGAAAGAACTTAAGTCTCTGAAAGCTCAACTGAAGCAGCAAACATCAGACCGGGACATAGAGCATGGAGCCCTGGAGGACATTGTCTCTGAACTACGCACAAAGACACAGGCACAGGAAGAGGAGATTCAGTCATTAAAGGTGAGAAAAAGTATAAGCTTCTTCTGTGCTTGATGACTTTGACATGGTAACAGCCCAGTAGATATCTTGAAATGGAATGTTCTCCTCAGGGTAGAGGCATTTTCCAAGTAGAGGCAAAATAAAATCTCTCATAGCATGCTTACAGTACATGAAAATAAAATTAGTTTTGTGCTGAATAAGAAGTTAAGTGAATGAGGAGTAGGTTATGCATTGGTCCTGGCTTGAAGCATAATGAAGCAATGTTTTCACATTGAATTATAGTATGAATTTTTAACCATCTTTTAGCCTTACTGAGTCATAGATAGCTGTAATTCTGGTTTGGCGTTAACATAGGGCTTATGTAAAATTAGTACTGTATAGCTGATTCACACCTCCAGGTTTAAATTGTACAGGGCTTGTAAATGAAACTAATTTAAAAAGCAGCAGCAAGATTTTATAGTACAGTGGAACACCTCAATGAAGACCCCCTCAATAAAGGCCACTTCTCTTATGTGAATTGAAATCTGAGGATGCCCGCTTATATGTGTATAGTAATCTTACCCCTAAACTAAGCCCCCCCCCCCCCTCTCTAATAAGACCAGTTTTTACAATTTTTCCAGGTCTTGATTGAGGTGTTCCGCTGTGGTTGAATAGACAAAAGCAAAGACTGTTATTTCCGTAACTTTTATAGATAAACGTTAATGTTTTCATTATATTTTGGGCAATGTGTTAGTGTTGTTTTTATAAGCTCGAACATACATTTAGATAGGTAGTTGTGTGTCGTTATACCCACAATTCATTACAATTATGATTACAGCAGTTTGATTTTAGCTTTGGCTTTGTTGTCCGTGGTCAATTTGCTATGGGCTAATATTATTTAGTTTTAATATCTGGGTCAGCTATTTGCAGTTTGCTTTGAGGATTAAGAAACAAATGTAACTTAAAACCATCACCTTTGGTTTTAAACACTTTCTTCAAAATGTTTTATTTTATCTCTTCTTTTTTTTTCGTCTTTGCAGTCTGAGTTAAGCTCATCATCAACAGCAAACAAGGTAGAATCTCCTGGTGAGTTTAATTTTGAATTTGCCCTAAGAAATTATGAATATGCTAGTAGAATGCCATAAATTGGTATCAGGTTTTAAAGATCTCCCTATCCCTCCCTTTGCCATGAGTTCATGTGTAAATGGAATGATTATTTCTTTGAAATAATGCTTTGCACTCATGCAACCTAGAAAAATTAGCAATAGCAACTTTATTTCAAGCTGGAAATTAAATTTCGGTGTTGTATATTTTTGTCTAGCTTAAGTTTAATTTTTTAACTATGACAAAAAAACTAAGCACAGAGGCAAAGATTGCAAGACGGCAAAATGCTCTGTGTTAAATTTTTAAACACTCATTAATGTGTCATTTCTACTACTGGTCTCTAGTGGTATGAAGATATTCACATTCACACTGAGAGGACTTTTTAAAGACCCTCAAACGTTTTAAATTGTTTCATACTCTGTTCTTCAGACAAACTTGCTACCCTGGAAACCGAGATTGTTTCGCTGAGGGATGAAAAAACAGAGCTTGAAGGAGCAATTGAGGAACTTGACTCACAACATAACGAGGCCCTAGAACAGCTTATCAAGCAGAGGGATGAACTTTCGGCCAAACTAGCAGAGAGCGTGGCCCAAGTGGCCAGTCAGCAGGTCCAGGTACAAGAGCTGAACGAGCTGGTCAAGCAGCTGAGGGAGCAGGCGGAGACGAGCAATTTTGAGGGTAGGTGATGACATGAACTAGTCAACCCCACTCACTCGCCAATGCTATGTCGTATGTGTCATGTGTTAGCTTTTGTGTAGTTCTTGACAGACAAAGCCATTGCAGGTAAAATTTTGCAATAATTTAAATACTGTTTTGTGGCTACCTATATGTTGTACAGATTAGCTCCTAGTTTAGGGATTATCTTTTTTTAATTCTTCAGCTAATAAGGTAATATATAGGCGTAAGTCAGTCAAGTTTTGATTGCCAGTCCCAACTGTTAAAGGCTCATTATTAACTTGAAAATAATTTTTCAGAGGAGCAAGGGAAGTTATCACAGTCAGCTAAAGAGGCAGAAATTGCTGACCTGAAAGAAAAACTGCAGAAAGGGGGCCTGGTCATCAATGATCTTCACATGGACAAACAAGAACTACAAGAAGAGCTGGCAAGGAGCAGGGAAGAGGTGGCCTCAAAAGTGGCTAAGGTGAAAGAGATGAGGGAGGAGAATGCTAGGCTATTAGCTGAAAACAAATCTTCAGAAAGCAAGCTGGAGGATATCAAGGGACGGCTGCACGACGCAGAAGAGGAACTTGAGCAGTGGGAGAGACGCAATGAGGAGAAGCAAGTGGAGCAAATGAACCTTGGAGTTGTGAAAGACGAAGAGTGTCAGAAACTTCGGTCACAGGTGGAAGCCTTAGTATTAGAGAAAGAGCAATTCTCTCAGAGAGTTTTGTCGGGATTAGTCGGAGATGAAGGAAGCTTGATAGGAACACAGGATCTCACCTCTGTGGAAGACGTCAACTTGAGGAACATCTTAGAGGAAGAGGTGAAGGTCAGGCAGCAGATGGAGAGGGACCACGAGCTGATCCAAGAACTGAAGCAGCAGGTACAGAAACTCTATGACAACAAGCAGGTGCTGAAGAAAGAACTGGCAGAGCTTCAGGACTTTAAAGAGACCACCATAGAGAAACTGATGAATGTTGAAGGAGAGCTACAGGATGCAAGATTTCAGCTTAGCTCTGTCACAGCAGAGAAGGACAGTGTCCAGGAGAAATTGACAGAAAGGGAGAAGATTTTGGAGGAGATGAAGTCCAGGCTGTCACAGCTTGAACAGGAAAACATCAAAGCAGACGAGCAGGCAATGAAGTTGACAGAGCAGATTGAAAGCCAACAAAAGCATTTTGATTCTTACACAAAAGAGCTGAAGCAAGCACAAGAGATGAATGCCGAGTCAATCCATTCAGAGCATCAGCAGTTACTGGATGCCCACAGAGAACTTAACATTGAAGCTGATAGACTCAGAGCTGTAGCCAAAGAAAAAGCTGAGGTGGAAGTGGCCTTGGCTGCCAAAACTCAAGAAAACTCAGAATTGTCCAAACAAACTGCCACACTTGTCGAAGAACTGACCTCGGTGACAAACCATATATCTAAGCTTGAGTCTATGTGTCAAAAAAAGGACAATGAGATCTCAGATCTGCAGCAGAGGATGTCTCAATTTGACACAGACCTCAATGAAATTGAAGAATCTGTTTCCATTGCAGAGGAGAAGCACAAACAGGAAGTTTTAGAGAGGGAGAAGAGTTTAGAGGAGGTGAAGGCACACAGGGATGGTTTGGAGAGGAGTCTAAGTCAGGTATCGGTGGAGCTAGAGCAGGTGGTTCAGGCCAAGCAAGTGCTAGAGAGATCATTGTCATCTCAAGAGCTGACTAGCCTGGCTGTCCCAACCCCATCACCATCAGCCAAAGATGAGCACACAAGTTTGATGCCTGCTCAGCAACGCAGCTCCAGCTTTGTATCTGTGGCAGGCGAAGAGGATTTGAAGGAGTCAGTGTCAAAATTAGAGACGGAGCTTCTCCTGCGCAACAGTGTGATAGAGCAGCTGGAGAAAGACTTGGCAGTGGCTCAAGACATGGTGCAGCGGCAGGAGGCCGGAATCTCAGATCTCAACGAGAAAACAGCAGAGGACAAAAAACTTTTGGAAAAAGCCCAGGAGCAGGTGTCCAGACAACAGACTGCCATAGCTGTGATGAGGCAGACTTCCAGAGACAAAGAGCTCTTGCTGGAGGAAATACAGATGAAGTTGAGCATCTTGCTACCCACACTAAGCGATTTTCAAGTGCAAAAGTTGCAAAACTGTGTAAGGGCTCCTGTGGTCCCAGCGCTTGAGTATCAAAAGGTCAAAGCCATTGAATACAGTAAACCTGCCCTCGAGGAAACCTTTGAACAAAAAGAAAACAAAATGGTCTACTCAGATGCGGGAAATGCCTTGACAATTGAAGATGTTACAAATGTTGAGACAAACATTGCTGAGGATGACCTTGATCCTGATGTGCCTGACCAGGAGAGGTTAGATATGCTGAAAAAAGAAATTGAAACTTTGCGGGAAAGGCTGAAAGAAAAAGATATGGTAATCGCTGAACTCCAGAAGAGCAACTCCTCATTGTTGTCGCTGCTTGAGAAAGGCTCGGGCTCCCAAGGTCTTGCTGACCAAGTTTCTGCCCACAAACTGGAAGCTGAGGTGCGAGGACTGAGATCTGAGAAAGAACAGATGGTGGCGGTGATGACAGAGAAATCTCGAGAGAACTCTTCCCTCAAGTCTGAGGTTCATCGCCTGATGGAAGTTGTGGCTGCTGGTCACTCAGCCATTACCAAACTTCAGGAGGACCATGAGAGACTTCAGCAGGAGCAACAAAATCCTTCTAGGAGTGCTGCTGGAGAAAATGAAGAAGATGACATGAGAAGAGAGGCTCTTGCCAACATGGCTCGTCTAGTAAGGGATCGTGAGACAGAAATCGAAGCTCTTAAACAGAAAAATCAAACTCTCTTAGACGTACTCCAGGATGGTGGTGGGAATGAAACTCAGCAGGGAGAGAACTCAGCAGCCCAGGTGGCCTCTTTGCTACAAGAGAAGGAGCAGCTGACTCAGCATGTGACAGCTATGACTGCAGAACGTGAACAGCTTGTGGCATGTGTCACCCAAAAGCATACTGAAGCGGTGGCATACCATGGGGAGGTGCAAAGGCTTCTGGGTGTGATGAATGAACTCACAGTAGCCCGAGACAAGGCTGAGGCAGACTACATGGCCCTGGTTCCGTCTTTTGAGGACAAGTCCCAGGCCCTTGTCTCCTTGCAGAGCGAACTAATCCGGTACAAAGAGAAGCTGTCTGACCTAGAAGTGCGTCATGGTGAGCTTCTTCAACGTTCGAATTCCCTGGACTCAAACACTAACAGAGGAGAAGGTTCACCAGAGCTGGCCTCCCTAGAGGAAGAAATAGTTCGCTTGCGCAGCTCTGAGCTCCAGCTTTCCTCGTCGCTGTCTCAAAAAGAAGAGAAAATCCACACTCAATCCCAACAGATCAAAAACCTGGAGGAAAACATCATACAGAGGGAAACTGAATGTGCTCACCTCAGGAAACAAGTGGAAAACACCAAGTTCCAGCTGACAGGGCTCATGTCAGAGATAGCTGATGTCAGGGCAGAAAGGGACAGTCTTCAGGAAAGGATTACACAAGAGGTGAGATTTACACTTATTTTTTTTTATCTAGCCATGTGGCAAGGGGATAACAAGGGCACTTGTGTAAGGTTTTTTCCTGTACATTCAAAAGAAGTAGCCAATAATTGTTATTTTTATTAATAACTTGTATCTTAGCAGAGCTCACAGCTACATTTTTTTTTTTTGGATTGATTTTGATTCTTGCTAAAAGTCTCCATCTTTATGCCTCCTGACCAGTGCAAATAAGTTAAATGTAAAAAAATTTCATTTGAGTAAATGTAAGTTACATATAGCCGTTACAAAACCCTTTCTATTGAAGGACATATATCGGGTACTGTCAAACCCCCAGGGGTTCAGTTGGCACTTCCCTATTTTCTGTTACTTTCCAGTCTGACATTCCTCAGCAGCCAGCAGTCAACCTGTCTATTCAAAGTAATTGTTATTTGAGTTAATTTTTTAAGGATTTTATGCTGTAATCTGAAGTTCAATTCTACTTTCATAATCGTAGAATATTTCAACACTGTAGTGAACAAAAAATGAGATACACTGATTTTTTTTTGAAGGGTTAAAAAAAAAGCTGGCATTCCCCACTCAGCCAAATCTGAAACCTCGGGCAAGGAGTGTGTTAAATGTAGATTCATTCCTCATTTTCTCTATATTTCAAATCAAAACAAGGTCTTATATCTTTCTACAAACTTCTAATAATTTCAAAGATTTTTATCTTTTGAAAATTCTGAAAAATAAATTTTTCAAAATATAAATGCCTAGTAATATGAAAATTGTGACATCTGCATCATTTGCCCAGGTTGCGAGACTGATGGTAAACTGCATTCTGACACTTTGCATGTTTGTTAATTTTCTGTACATTTTCATGTGCTGGGTCAATGCTGTCTTTCATGGTATTTTGGGTCCTTGATATTGTTGCTCAATGTAAATATATCATACACTTATGGTTTTTCCAAATACAATCCCACTTTTGCTTTATTTCCCTTGCCAAGGGCCTTTAAATACTTTCCATACCTCCTCTATTCCTCATAAAATCGCATACTGTTTTCATACTATTTTTTTTCTTCAACATCTCTATTGTTCAGAACTCAGAGTCCAAGAGCCTCCGAGAGAAATTCTCCATGCTGAACAGTGAGTTTAAGGACAAGGATCTGGAGTTGTCCTCACTGAGAGAGCAGGTATCCACGCTGACGGCCGTGGTACAACAAGGTAGCCAGGGCGGTGAAGAAAAAGACAACCAGCTAGCCAGACTGATGAGGGAGAATGAGAGCTTGGTAGCCCAGGCCATGCAGCTCCAGCAGGAGAGAGGCTATCACGCAGCCATGGTAGAACAAAGAACCAGGGAGTGTCACCAGTTTCAAGCAGAGGTAAAGCAGTTTTCTGGGCAGGAGAGCTGGGAAGATTCAAATTTGTTTCTCTTCCTCTTCCTCCTTCTCCTCCTTATCCTTCTGTTTTTTTTTCTCTTTCTCTTCCTCTTCCTCCTTCTCGTCCTTATCCTCCTGGTTTTTTTTTAATATTTTTGCTTCTTCTTAATTATTGTCATTTTCAACTTTTTTTTCTGTCCTTTATCCTTTTTTCATCTTTCTTTTGCTTCATTGTCTAAAGTAATTGTACTTT
The DNA here is from genome assembly GCA_019649035.1 of Elysia marginata. Lineage (NCBI taxonomy): Eukaryota > Metazoa > Mollusca > Gastropoda > Plakobranchidae > Elysia > Elysia marginata. The sequence goes on along the minus strand of BMAT01013831.1, from coordinate 137,255 downwards.
ATACTGTACTTTTTCTCACCTTGACATAATTTTACAAGTTTGCTGCAGTTTTTCTATTTTTTAAAGAAACAAATATCTCGCAAATGTTTCACATAATCCTCTATGTGGTGCCCCTTTTTTGTGTCATAATTCATTTTGTCAAATGTTTTCCAATTTCATGAAAACAAGCAATATTTTCGTTTTAAAGTTTTTGTAATTTCTGCGACATTGTAGATTTCTGTTCTTTTACTAGGTTGTGTAATGTGAATTCCTAAATTTACTAGATTAAGTTTAATTTCCTCAAAGTTTGAACATGGTGATTGTTTTTCCTCAGATCAATCACTCAAGAGAGAAAGAAGTCAAAATGAACAAAGAGTTGCAGAGATTGAGGGAACACTTAATAGAGGTAGCTTAAATATTTGTTTTTATCAAATTTACCTTTGTAAGATTTTTAGTTTTGTTTCAAGGTTCTTAATTTATTTTTGGTCACCTATGGGTTTGAATTAGTTGATGATTAGAAAGAAAATGTTCATAAAGACTCAAAAAAAAAGCAATGTTTGATAATTTTTATTGTTTTAATTTGCCATACAGTACTCATACTGTTTCTTTTTATATTTTGTATTTAACACTTTTTATTTATTCTCTCTCTTATCTACAAGATTGAAGATGGCTACACAAAAGAGGCTCTGGAATCTGAAGAAAGGGAAAAAAGTCTACGCAATCGGCTTGCCATAGCTGAAGAGCAGCTTTCTTCATCATCATCTCAGATTGAGCTTGCTAGGTAAATTTAACAATGCCATGTAAAAGTTAAAATACAATGATGGTGATGTTAATAATAATAGTAGTAAAACAATGATAGTAATTGTGATGATGATAATGTGATGGTGATGATGATGATGATAAGGAGGGCATTGACATTAATAATAATGTAAACTATAAAGACAGAATTTTAAAACAAATTCTCAAATCTATATCCTTCCACCAATCAATTGAAAACAAGTTTATTCAAAACAAAATGTGCTTTTAAAACAAAGATGATTCCTGTTGTTTTTTTTTAGAAAACGTACAGTGATTCTTGAAAACAATAACTGGAATTGAAATTAAAAAGGCAGAAAAAATTGAATGAGTAAATTTATTTCAATATCACCCAAAGGCTATATACATGGATACAGTTTCAATACGGAGAGCATATTACTTTGCATATGTGTAATTATTAAAGTAAAACCAACAAAGCATAATCTAAGCACAAGATGAAAGTACAAATGAAAAATTGTTTGCATATAAAGTACTAACTATGATTTAGGTGTAACCACATTTGTACAACTAAGCGAAAGAACAACAATATCTTTCCCCAAATCTAACAGTACCACTAACCTAAAGTGAAGCCTACAATTTTTACAGATCTCACTGCATTTCTTTATAATACAATCCAACCTGTCTTCCCAACTGTCACAGTTTGGAGTCAAGTCGACAAGTGGAGAGCCTGCAGCTGCAAGTGCACCAGGCATGTGCCCAGCGAGATGCAGCGTACAGCCAGGTGTCATCGAGCCAGGAGCAGGTGCGGCAGTTGTCTCAGTCCCTGGCCAACCTGCAGCTTGTTCTGGAGCAGTTCCAGCGAGGTGAGAGATAGCGATGGTTACAGGCTAAGCCACCATTTGTTTGTTCATTTGATTGATTTTTTAACGTCCCAGTCAACTTCAATGTTATATCAGAGACGGCACTTGGGACAAAGGAAAGCGTACTGCCACACTGTGATGTAAGGAGCGCTTGCACACTTCACACCCAGTCACATTATCTTGACACCGGACCGACCAGACTTAACACTAAATCGATAATGCCAGACACTAGGTGGATCAGCTAATACCAATTTTAAAGTCCTTGGTTTGACTCGGCCGGAGATTGAACCACGCACCTCCTGATCTCTGAGCGAGTGTCTTACCGCTAAGCCACAGAGCTGGTCCCTGTACTGATTAAGCCAAACAGCGAAAAGTAAATAAAATTGAGCACAAGCCTTTTACTGATGTGTTTCCTTAAAGTTTCTAGTATTAATTAAAACAGATGAGATCTCGTTTTGATTGGGCCAGACCTCTTAAAATCCATTGAAAGATTTGTAACATCTACTCAAGGTGGAGTGTCAGGTGTGCTCTACTGTGGCCTAGGCTGCAGACCGATCTGGCTGATCAAGGTGTGGCTGTTAGTTTCACCAATATGTCACGCTCCCCTTCCTCTACTCCCTGTGCTCTATCACTTCCAACAACTTGAGTAGAAATGCAGACCTGGCTGCTTGGCCCCCTCCCCACCTCCCTCTCCTTACACTTATTCATGCATGAAGTAAAGAAAACTTTCACTTGAAATGCAAGCAAGTACTAACTCTCCTTAGCCTATTGTGTAATTAAAGAGATTGCAAGAGTGGATAAAAACAACCCTTATGTGGTTTGCTTAACTGCTGTCTATTTATCGCATAGATATGCACAAAAACTATCAGCAAATAGAAAACTTATCCTGTGTCTTGAAATGGCATGAACTGAAACATCAAATGAATATGGGTTAAATTGAACTATGTGTGATTGTTATCTTTATGGGAAAGAGGAGCTCCTAGATAGTCTCACTAGAAAAGCAGATCGTTTTTGTGTATATGTGGTTAAAAAAAAAACCAAAATATATCATTCCCTGTCTGTCATGCAGAGAAAGACATTGCAGTTGCAGCTGAAACTGAACGTCTTCAAAGTAACTGTCAGAAACTGAAGGAGCAGGTGGCTGGTCAAAAGAAGGAGCTTGAGGCTACAAGGGTAAGCATAAATACAAAGTTATGTGCAGATTTTCCTGTTAAGAAATTTAATTTTAAGAATTAATTGGCCTCCCTTGCATGAACCAAGATAAAGCTATCGGAAGTAGATGACTGGAGTGGAGAAAACCCATCTAAAGTAAAAAAAATTCATGTTTTAAGGAATACACATGTTTCATTTTCTTCTTTTCATCATAATTTAATATATATACTGAATGTTTTATGCTTAACTGAGTGACTGGGTGCGTTTAGACTAGAGCTGTTATGTATTATTGGATAGGGCATATTATTGATAACATTCTTTATCATTATCATCATCACTACTGTGGTTAAGCATTGATTATTATTATTATTACACTACACCAGGCCGATCTGGCAGATGCACTGGAGGGTCTCGAGGCAGCCAACAGACTCAGTGACCAGCTCGACCACAAGGAGGAGGCACTTGCTGCCCTGAAGGAGGAAGGTAAGGGGGCACTGGCTTCGGCATAACATAATGAAAGCGTTGCAGCTGTTGACAGTACTATCTATCTGACTCTCTCTCTTTCTCTCTCTCATTTTTACCTTTCTTCTCTCTCCTTTCGTGAGCCTCTCCCCCTCTTTCTCTTTGCTGTTCTAATTTTCTCTCTTGCGCCATCTCTCTCTCCCTCTGTCTGTCTCTCTCTCTCTCTTCCTCTCCTCATTTCTTCTCTGATACCCTCTTTGATCTCTCTGCAGAACTTCATTTTTCCAATTCAGTCTGTATTAAACAGGTGTTTTTTTTCTTGTTCTTATTTTTCATCTACTTAATTTCCTTTTATTTTAACTAGAATTTGTTTTGATCAGCAGGATGAAACTCAACCTTTTTGTTCCTCTTTATCTCCAGTAGCTAATATATGTATATACTTAATATATTTATATCTTTTTGGAATGATATTTTGTGTGCGCTTTTATTGTTTGTGCATTGTGTTTTGATTTTTGTGTGTGTGGTATACTTTTTTTTTAACTCGACTGCATTATTTTCCCAGATTTATAAAAAAAAAAACTGCTGTTCATACACATGCTATAAATTGGCATTTATAAAGTATGCATGACTTGTCCATACTGCTTTCTTTTATTTAAAACTTTTGCTCTTAATTTTTGTTTGTACCTTATTAGAGCACAAACAAAAGAAATGTCACATCGGCTTATGATATATACATTAAAAAGGTTAGTCACATCCAAAGCTCTTTAAATAGTCATGCTATAGCTTAGAGGTTCTCATATCTGAAAAAGCTTTTTGTCTAAAAACAAGTTACTTTTTTTTTCAAAGGATCAAGATCTTTTGACGCATCAAAGCATATACTATCTCTTTGGAAATATATTTTTTACTTCATCAATGCTCAGAGTAAAAAAAACCTTTAAAAAACTCTGAAATAAATCCAAGCCAAGTGGATACAAATGCAAGAACTTAGTTCTGGAAAAACTCTCTTTGTTTGGCTCTTACACTTTTTTTACTTCTTAAATGATAGTTTGATTGGGAAAATGATGTGGTCCCTGACTTGTTTGTTCGTTGATTCTGCTTCTGTGGTTTGCTGCTATGCTTGCTTTTCTCTCTTCCTGTCTCTGCCGTGAGAGATCAAAGTTCAGTATCTGCTGGACACAGTAAGAAGAAAATACTGATCAGATACTTTATTTTGTTAGCTCGCGACAGCTCTGTTTGGCACACTGTTCATGCATGATCCCTGGGCCTGCGCTGGCTGTGTTGGGTTGCTTCAGCTTCAGCTTTTTTGTTATTTCTGTTTCGTTTTTTTTTCCTTAACCTATTTTATCATTATTGAAATAAAAATTTAGCTCAGCTTTTGGCAGTGCCTATTCCCCAACCGAACATTAAAAACAAAAAATTAATGTTAGCCCTTCAATTTTTTTTTTAATTTGTATAAAAAAATATTTTTCATCGGCAGTACTGCAAGAGAGAACATTTTTTTAAACTCAAATAGCTTTAGGCAATTGGTAATGGATATTTCAGAGTAGGAACACTGGGCACAATCTAATTGTCGGTGCTTGGTTATTAGATAATGTTTTCAGATACTCTTTCAAGTCTTAAAACAGCAACTAGCCTAGTCTCCGGCGTTATCAAACGTAAAACGGCATGAAATGCAGTACGTCATACCTGGTTTCGATCCACCGCCATCATTGAAGCATCAAGAGTTAACAGACGTATAGGATATCTATTCACCTTCTTTAAGCATTAAGAAAGCTCTTTAGTGTGCAAATTTGTGATAAATGAATACTATTGCGATAAATGAATACTAATGCGATATATGGAGAACTAGTTTTCCCCTTAATTTTTGTGAAAACTGGCGTCTTAGTCAAATGCTTTTGTCTCGGGAATTTGCAAGTAGTAGCGCTCTCAGCCAAGCACGAGGAGGCTCCGTAACTTTGTTAAGAGCATATTTTAAAGAAACATATTGCACCAGACAGGCTTATAATTCTAGGGTTTTGTTTCGAAAGCATGGCTCGTGTTTCCGACAGCTTTAAAACTAAATTATATTTAACCACAGGCTCGCTTTTGCTCTTATTTGAAAAGCCTGTAGATATGACATTGGCCTGCACATGTCGACAACAGCTGATGCGAGCCAGGGAGCACGTTAAACATCGATTCGGCCGTCCGGCGCTGATGACTCAATTAGTAATTTGTCTTCCTCTAATAATCGATCGATCGATTGATTTCCTAGTTATACTGGGTCAAGTCAGCCAGCAATCGAAGCCGAAAAGTTTCATTGACGTGCACTTTGAAAAGCTTTGATCTGATGAAACGTGTAAAGTAAAGCAGAAAGAAATGAGGAAATCTTTAATTTTTTTTTTAAATCAAAGGTCGCATAGATATTAGTTAAACAGTAGTATAATGGAGTATAAAAGAAAAAGGTACGAAACACAGTGCTCGTTATGCGAAATCATTCTTACGCACCCACAATACCAAGTGCTCCGGCGTGGATCAACGCTAACTTTTGAGAAACTATAGACTTGTTTATTCTGTATTTCAAGTTTACATGAGGGATGTTGGCACTGATTGTGAGAATTAAACTGTACAGAAATTAAAGGGATCTAATAATGTTAATTTATTTTCTTTCTGGCTATATGTTCTGATGAGCAAGCTAACATCTTTTCCATCACTTTTAATTCCGTTTTGGAACTAACATTAGAAGCACAGTATTAAATAATTCGACATAGGCCTATAAATAGGCCTGCTTTATGCCTTTCGCTTATTCCCACACCCCTATTATCCTCTATGCTTTAATTGTTAATGTCAACTTGTGCGCTTTATTTTCTCCTTTTTTATATTTATTTTTGCGAATGTTGCCTTTCCAGAAATTGACACCAAGAGTCCCTCAATATAACTCAAAGCGTTTCAATTAAATTTTAATTGAAATGTAGAGAAATTCGTTATTTCTCATATTAAACTTCAACCTCAGTTCTGCGAGAGAAGAGATAAAGGGGATCTAGCTTTTTGTCCTTTTGGAACACGAGAGCTCTGCGGTAAATACCGAAAGTGGCCGGACCAGTGTAATATCAGCTGGTAATCCTGAGGTGATCGGGCGGCTCAGGGTGCCGGTTGGTATTACACGGGGTCGTGCTACCTACCCCTCCCGTCTTCTTCCTCCAACGTCATCCCTCAATAGTATTACCTAACTGGCCTCACTTAATTACAATAGTTAGCTGTGGTGGGAGAGTCACTTCAACCCTATTCTCTCAGTTCTAAGTAAATTGTTACGAAAAAGACAACCCATCACCCAGCATGGAGAAGAACAAGATTTCAGACAAAGAAAACTGCCTGGAATAGAAAACAAAGTGCTTTCTTGTTGTTTTGTTTCATTTTTCTTGGAAAATAAGAAAGTAATTGTAGAAAAGACTAAAAAGCCGCCCTCGTTTTCTTCTCGAAGGCCCAAGCGTCACCATGAACTGTGCCCTTTGAGTTCTTTTGTTTCGTTTGTTTGTTTGTTTCAATTGTGTGTGTCAGAATGTAAATACATGTAGTCTGTAATACTTCCGTTCGTACATATTCTCTTGCTGAATGTTGGTTTTGATTCTATTAATTATTTCAATGCATGTTGTTCTTGGTGTGACTGTTTTATTACCTAATAGATTGAATTAAGTAAGCTATTTATTATTCATATTTGGATTGACTGTCTACAATAATTATTTAAAATGAATTCATTAAGGTGTGGTTGGTTTAATGTGGTTTTGGTGATGGGCATGTAATTAAACTTCACGTACTTTTTGCATCCTTTCATTTCACAACGCCCATGTCTGGTTCTTTTGTTATTACTGTTTATTGTGATTTTAGCTCTTTTTGTGATTTTCGTGCTGCATAAATATGTATATACTTTTTCGTTTGGGGACAACATGCAGCTCTAAAATCTTGCTTAGTGTGTTCACTGCCAGAGGATGATTAAGACTTGTAAAATATTCAAAGCATTAGCTTTATATGTTAATGAATTGTACGTGTATTGGTGTGACCTTCTTTTATGTGTCTGTGCTCCACTGTCAAAGTACAGACCAGACCACGCTGACTGTTTCGGAGCGAGTGTCTCCTTGATCATTAACCTTTAATTTTTTTTGTATATATGAGTTTACCTTTCATTTTTACATTGGAAAGTAGCATTGTATTGGTCCATATCCTTGGCTCGAGTTGAGATTGCCTCCATTTAGTTTTACTCGAAATGTGTCTTTTCTGTACCTTTTGAAAGGTTGGCACTTCAGTTTTTGGCAAGTATATGACTTGTAAACATGTTCATGAAAAGTTTGGTTTCACTTTGTTTTAGTTTTAGCTTTTTTTTTCAAGTCCCAAATTCAACGCCTGACTCGAGTTTTCTACTGCTTGCTTTTGGCCCCTTAAAGCTCTGCTTCTGCATTACAAGTTTTGCTTATCTGCTGCACAATGTCATCTTTCTTTACAGCATCATCTTAAAGTATAAATGTTACTATGAAACAGCCATGGTCTGAAAACAACGGGGATTGCCTATCAAATATCTGGAATCATTCGATCACCAAAGGATTTGTTATGATGAAATGAGTTTAAAAGCTACCAGTTTTTTTTGTTTTGTTTTTTTTTTGGGGGGGGAGGGGTGAATTCCAATAGCGAAAAAAATTTAAATGATCAGAGATTGAAAAATAAGGCAAAACATTTTTCTTTTGAAAAAGTTGACCAATGTTATTTTTTATCTTCTCCCTCTCTCTCTCTCTCTCTCTCTCTCTCTCTCTCTCTCTCTCTCTCTCCCCCTATATCATCTATCTCTTCTCTTTCTCTCTCTCTCTCTCATCTGTTTTCTCTCTCTTTGTCTCTGTCACCCACCCACACCACGCCTATATTTGCGGGCGCCAGTTTAATCTCAGCTGGTAATTCTGAGTGGCCAGAGTTTGAGTCTCAAAGTTACCAGCCGAGGTTACACGGGTGTCTCGCCGCTTGCTGCATGTGCTTGCCCTGCCTGCCTGCACCCTGCGTTATTATTAGTGATATGAATTGTATGTACTGTTCTTGATGTTGTTGTTGCTGCTGCTGACGGTCGCTTCTTTTGTTTCAGGCATAAAGGCCTTCAATTTGCTCTGTGGTAATTTGCTTGTCTTACTGGTGTTGTGTTTTCTGTTGTTAAATATAGAATTTGAATTTGCTTCCTTTTATAAATAC
>BMAT01013831.1:107520-126391 GCA_019649035.1 Elysia marginata | reverse complement strand
CTCTCTCTCTCTACCTCATTGTGCTTTCGCACCCTGTTTCTCCAGGTTGTTTGAACGGGACGAGACCTCGTGTGAACGCGACAGCAACACGCGCATAGATTAGACATAGACGCTGCAGTCGTAGCACTAGCAGTGTGGACTCTGACAACGCAAATCGTTGACATTTTTATACATTCCAAAAGTCACACAGGAAGACTTTTTTTACATTTTCTTTTGTTTGAATTAATTGTGCTGATCTTTTATACCAACTAGGCCATAGAAATCTATTAATTTAGTCTTTGTGAACGTGTGGTCTTTCCTTATGGAAATTTGTTTTAGCAACTGGGCGCATTCAATTCCACATTTCATTCAACGAGCGAATATTACTACTGTTATTACAATGTGTGGTATCTTAGCGTTATTAAACAAGATGAAATCTTTAGTTTTGACTTTTTCTCAACCCGTGTTTCCAGCGGTGCCCAACTATAATTGTTTTCTGGCTGGAAAACGGTACGGTTTTGACTTTCTTGGTATGTTTTAGTCTTGTAAAACTTTAACTAAAACTGTCGAGTGTGCTGCAATACGATGGCCATTCGCGTAGGCTTTGCATTTTCGAAAGCCTTTAGGAGAGTATACAAAGGCAACAATGACTCATTCAAAGCAAACTTAAATAGGCAAACAAGCCCCATTGCAGCTGAAAAGTAAGTTTTTTTTTGTCTCTTAATTTAACATTTAGTACACTATTCATTCTCATTCAAATTGTGAGTAGCTGTAGTATGTTCCTTACCTATCTATAATTACTAAACTCCTTAAAAGAGACTATGGAATTTTTTTTAATTGTAAGATTGCCAAAATTGATGGAACTTAAAAAATGGTTAGGACACACTCAGTCTAAAAAGATCCCCACTTTTGTTTTACTCTATTCGCACCTCTCAAAACCAGTCTGCGTAAAAAAAACCGTGTTAAGGTTAGAGAAAAACCTTGATATAAGTCTTGCAGTAAATAAGACATTTTAGTCGGATGTTTTATCTATACTGAGCTTTACATGGCAACAAGATATGTTTAGACACCTGTAGTATTAGATAAGGCCGTAAATAACTGGCCTAATAAATGTGTCCCTAAGGTTAAGCTTTATAATGTTTAGTCGAGAAATTAAACAAGGCGCGTTGGTTACAAGCAAAAAGGGCCATAACTGTCATAAGTTCTAATTTTCAAGTGAAAAAGTGAGACTTTCAAATTGGCGAAATCAAGCAAAAATGAATCTAATACTCTCTCTCTGTCTCTCTCTCGCTCTCTCTATCTCTCTCGCTCTGTCTCTCTCGCTCTGTCTCTCTCGCTCTGTTTCTCTCGCTCTCTCTCTCTCTCTCCCACATACACTTTCTTTGTCTATCTCTATCCTCCCCTCTCTCCCCATTGCTTTATCTGGCGCAGTTCTCGTGGGATGAAATGCCTTTCACTGGAGTTGTGCATACCCCTAGAAAAAAAAAACTCAATACATTTCCCCCCAGCAAGTTCAGGCAGGTTCGCTGTTTGAATGCCGCTCTCTTTGCGCAATCAGCTTGCATCATTAACAGCCCTGTGCACAGTTCACACCCATCATTGTTTATTTTATCGAGCTGGGGTGAATAGAACGCACTCACCGAACAAAACGTTAAAAGATGCGTACTTTCTTTACCAGAGAACTCATCTAATATGAAGCATAGGGATCATTTGTCACATAAATCGAAAATGGAAAAGCCTCGAACCTTACTTGAAATATAAACTTAGTAGAGTTCCCTTGAATATAAGCTTGTTTTAGATGAAGTCTCTGATGGTATATAAACTTTTTGTTCCGGAATCTGTGTTTTCCTACTTTGTCTCACTAAATAAGAGTTTTGTCTAGTTGAAATTCAAAATCAGTCTTTATCCCAAACTCATGTTGAGGTGAACTGTGTCTATCCACAAATAATTGTAATTATATCATTAAGGCGGTCATTTTTAAATGGGAAAAATCTGTATCTGTATCTAGTCAAGAGCCGAGTCTATCCACTTCAACATACAACCATTTTCCATATTATCTAAATGGACTGTGCTTCTCAATTTGACCCAGATACACGCAGTCCATTCTCTGCTATCCAATAAAATTTGTTCAATACTTTTTAAAGCAACATGGCTAGATTTGTCCTACCGAAGGGCCTGCCCTCTTGTACCTGTAAACACATTATTTACACTCAGTGTCACTGTCAGACTCAGATTGACACGGATAGTCCATTCCCTGTAAAAAAAAAAATCAACATTGGTCAAAACCAGGTAACATGGCTTTGTCATGGACGTGGTTCCTGCTCTTGTACCCATATCATTTACACAAAAGTTTTTAGACCGCTGTTGTCCAGTCTAGTTTCGAGTTACACTGCACTACACTCCTTGTAACGAATCCTCGTGTGGGCTAACGCGTTTCCAGGCTAATGACATTCAAGTGTCCTAAGCGGGTCACTCTTGAATGAATTATCAATCGAGTCTTTAGTGGCGTCCCAATACATGTAGTACAATAGAATAGAATATCTAACACAAGCAGGATATGCGAGTTCCGTGTGGAAAAGGGGGGGGGGGTAGCTCTGTGCATGTATAATAACTACAGGTATGTTGATTTTAGCGGGGCGGTCTCATCGATTGTACTTTCTAGTCTCACTGCCCGCCTGTTGTGTATATTCATCAATGACTAACCAAACACAGGCGAGGTGACGGGTGTGTAATGCCCACTATCCTAGAGCTCTGCAGTTTAATATTATAATACCTGCCCCACCCATCCCAGATTAAATCCTGGTATACAGGTCGTGTCCCCAGAAAGGAGTTTAAAGTTTAAAAAATTCGGGTATGGGTTTAAATGTTGCCATCATTGCTTCGGGACTTAAGCCTTTGACGTTACAGGGTCACATAATTATCAGGCCATATTTAACGTTTATACGTTTTGCCTTCACGTTTATTGCATCAGGCAAGGCATAATTTATACGTTGTGTTATATAGTCTTTATTCAAAGTATATCGTTCGATAGATTGAGGAAATTGAGAAGTTAACCGCTTGAGTCTTAACCCGTCTCATCTATCGACGTCTCTACCGTTCTCCATCACCACCTTGCCGTCCTGCGTTCTTTAAATACCAAGTTCAGTAGTTTAAGCGTTGAGAAATCAATCTTATCTGCCACCCCACCCACCCTTTTTTCATTTGATCTTACACATCTTTCTTCGCATGCAACACAGACTCGAAAACTTGCTGCTGGTGTATTCCGCATGCACGGACGGTTAAACTTGCATTAAATATTTTTAATTGATCGTCTTGTAAGAACTTCGAGTTTAAAACGAAAAAAAATCCACCCAGGCCATTTACACTTTTAGTGACCGTCTCAGTTTATGGCATAATATAACAAGATTAAACTTGATTGGTGTTTTAGCGTGTCGTTATGTTTTTGTAGCGGGCACCTTTGTTGTTCCTTACCATGAGGTGTTGTGATGTTGTATGTATACGTGTGTGTGTCAATGTAGAAGCATGTGGGTCATTACTACACCAGCATGTCTTTGTCAAGCCCAAGGTGTCAACAATAGGCAGACTAGCTGCCAGGAGAGGATCGAGCCGAGCGTAGTCGTGCAAGGGTGAGGTTCAGGTGTGAGTATTACTTCAGGTACTGACTACCTCGTACCTTTCAGTACCTAATGTGATATTCTCACTTTGGCCTCTTGTTTCATCACCACGTCAAGTCGCGGTCGGCTCTCCTTCTCTACAACTTGGCATCTGCAGATGGAACGATACACAAGATACCTTTATGATATTGATATTTTGCTGCTTTTGATCTTTTCTGAACCAATCGGTTCAAGTTGGGTGATTGTTTATCTTATTTTAGTGTTTATACGTCCATCTTTCGCCCATTTATACGTCGAATCCTTTTATTTTTTTTTCTTTTGATGTTCCCACGAGCTTGGCGATAATTCATTGTTTCCTTTCCTCATCTTCAAGAGGGAGAGTGTGCCATGAGAGACCATAGATGGTCAGTGTTATCAGTAGCCCTGGTGTGGGCTCTAGGAGCATTTTTAAAAATAATTTTGCCCTCAAAGTAGCTATTGGTACTCGATTAATGTATATTGTTGAGGTGTGTGGACATTGTTATCACGTCAAGATCCTATCTATGTTTATTTAGCAATATCTTGCTCCCTCTATCTACCTTTCAATCTGCAATATGTCTGCCGTGTCTAGTTTTGTCTCTTACCCTCTCCAACTCTCTCACCTCACTCTCTCAGTCTATCTGCCTTCTCCTTATTTGTGAGTGTATAATGCCCATTATTTTACCTGTTACATACTTGTCTTACATTCTGTCTCTCCTCCCATCCCCCCATTTCGCTGGTGTGTTGTTTACAGTGCAGCTACGGGAGCAGGCCCTGCATGCCGCAGAAGAGGAGATCAAGAAGTTGAACTCTACCACGGAAGCCAAGGTTGACAAGTGAGTTATTGGACTTCAAAATAGACTTATGGTTACTTTTATAGAAAGTAAATTTCTTCGCCATGATTAAAATGGAATGCATTCTGTTTTCAGTTATTTTTTTATTTTAAAGACAAACTTCTTTCACAGTGTATTATAATTAGCGTCATTCAGCACGGATAGGTTGGTTTTAGACGATCTGTAACCAGGAATGAGATTAGAGCGCAAATTGTCGTTTCTGATGGAAGTCAATTGCTTGCGGACATAAAGAATAATTTTGTGCTCTATTCTCACTTGCATTTATCATCATTATCTTCATCATATCATTAATACTAGGGCCTATTATTTGCACTGTGTAATTGTTATTCCCTGAGGAGATTGACTGCGGATCAATGCCGTGGTAGCTCATTCTCTCACTTCAGTGTTGTGAGACGGTCGTTATCCATCAATCCACGTTGCTCAAAGTAAAGGCAACCTCTCAGATTTTTCGAACTCAATACAAATTACCGTTAAATTAAATTTAGTAGATAGTAGGCAGTCTTGCTGGTGCATCAATCATATGCATTGTAAGCAAGGCTTAAAATGAAGTAAAGTCATATATAGCTGGAAATTTTTTTTTTATTGATTTTTTCCAGCTGAAATTTTAAAATAGCCTGAGGCTTACATACCAATTGCCCCCCTAAAGAAAAATAAAACTATTTCATTATTTTCATATTTTTAGTTCTTGCCTTTACATGCGTGTACATGTCTGCACCAAACATCAAGCTAGGCCTAAAACATTCAACATTTACAGTGGGTGATTTTTTTTCACTCTTTTTCAACTGTGTGTATTGACAGCCCATAAATTAACGTGCAATGTAACATCTGTTTGTACAGGACCCTCATGCACAACATGGTGATGACCTGGCTCACATCACCAGAGACCAAGCGGCCAGAAATTGTCAACTTGATTGGTCATGTTCTCAGCTTCTCCTTAGATGATTTCCAAAAGGTAATTATAGAGTTTTCAGGTCCAAGAGCCTAATGCTTAATGTGTCTTTATGCCAGATGTGAATGAAAATTTTTTAGGCATAGAGTTCTCTGATATGAAAAAAAAGATGTGATTTGTTAGTAACAATACTTTTTAATGCTTTTTTAAATAGATGTGCAGATGAAAGTTTGTACATTACCGAATTTATCCAGTCAGATTATACTTTTTTATATTGACATTGCAATTTACTCTTGTAGTTCTGCTTGTGTTATAGGCATTGAAAAGATATTTATGGATAAGTTCTTGAGTAAGAGAAACTCTTTGGTATGTTAATTCAGGTGTTGTTACAATGTAACTGTGCTGATCAATCTAGAACAATATGTTGGAGTTTAAGTAAGGATCATGTCCTGATTTGTCTGTACTTGCCCTGCTTCAACAGATTGAAGCTGCTCAAAACCATGGCGGTCTTCTCTCTGGTATATTTCGACGGCAGCCTGCCTCCACCTCGTCATCTTCACAGAATACACCAACGAAAGCTTCAGGCAACACTGTAAGTTTGAGCACATCAGTCCTGGAATTTGACAAATTTCGAGATATGTATAGAGTATGTATGAAGGGTTGTTTGACAAAAATGTGCTTGATTCGTCTTTAAAAACTTGAGTTTTCAACCCATTGAGCCCTAACCTCCTGATTTTTTAATGACCTCATAACTGGCCACCTCAGTAAAAAACATTGTTACTGGGTTGATTACATACCATCAGAATCATCAAAATTTGCTAGCACTTCACCAACTGAAAAAAGCTTTTTATTTGGATGTTTAGTCCTTCAAGTTTTGGGTTTGGGTTGAATCTATTTCATTGTAAATTTTGTTCACTTCATAATCGAAAAATGCTCCATTCAAAAAACCATGGATGAAGACATGTTTCTTTTTACTCCTGCACTGATTCAAATTAAATCTGCCTGCCTGAATGGTGAAGATAAATTTCTATTTACCCTTTCTATACTGCGACCTAGCTCCACCGCTTTAGTGGTGTTATGATGGTTAATAATATAAGCAATAAACCTTTCACCGCTTAAGCGGTATTTCGGTGCTTAGCAGTATACGCCTTTTACCGCTTAAGTGGTTTTACGGCCTAAAAGGTTAAATAGAATGAGTAGATTTTTATAGTCTTTACCATTATATGGTAAATTGACTTTGTTTAACCTTTCTGAACTTTGTTAAAGTAATTTACTTAATCTCTTTTTTTTTCTTCCTCCATGTGCGGCTTTAGTCATTTTCCCAACTGTTTGTGAGCTTCCTGGAAAGAGAGTCATCTCCTCCACCCACCCCAGTGCGTTTACCTGCAGAGGCTATGGCAGCGGAGGCACAGAGCAGGCAACAGCATCAACGTCAACCTGCCTTCAACCCGTTCACCGCACCTCTCCACGTCACCCATGATGGCTATGGGAAAGGGGCATTGGGAAGGTTTGGCGATGGAATTTCCTCTGCAGGCAGCAAGCAGTCAGCACCTTCATCTCACCACCACCCTTTGATGTCCCCAGATTCATCATTTGCATCCTCGGCTCTCTTTACCCCTGTGTTTTCAACGAGCGCAGCGCGATCTGCAGAAAGCGCAATACTGAAAGATGTCCTGGGAGACAGCAGGTGACCCTGACTCAGAGGTTTGGGGTCCCTTTACTTTTCCAATTGTGGGGGAGGGGAGGGGGGAAGAAAATACCAATTTCAAATGTTCATTTCCTAGATAAATTGTTAATCTGGTCCATGGTTTTGTCATTGCAAATGAATATTCCTTGAGAGTCTCCAAGGCAAGCCTAAAAGTATTGTTTATTTGAATGCAGGACGTCTTTTTGATAACACATGGGCATTTTCTGCCCACTTGATAGGCCCACTTATTGTATGATTTTACGAAGAATTATGACTCTTGAACCTGGAGGTTGTGGTGTTTGTTGGGATATTGTTCATTATGGTCATGTGTTTCATTCATGAGTTGATTGGGGTTTTCTTTATGGTGTTGTTTCTGTGTAATGGTCCAAAATACATTTATCCTGGTCTTTCTTTTAATGAGGGATGGGCACTACATGTGAAAAAAATCCCGAGGTCACAGTGGCTGTGATGCACAGTAGACAATATGATTTTATAACATCCCTCCTGCTAATTATCATTTCCAAGTTGTAATTCAATTCAATGGTGTAGGCCTGGTAATCAAAGGCAATAATACATGTATAATTTACGGAAATTTCTATGCTAATGGACTAAGGGGGGAAAAATCTGACTCAGGATCATTGAGGTAAAGAATTTGATCAGGATTTTTTAAAATCAAAATGGAAAAAAAAATCCTGAATTCAGGATAAATCCTGAGAATGCCCATTTTTTTTTAAAATTAATGCAAGAGTTAAAAAATAGATTCAGAACCTTATATTAGAAAGCTCCGGCAATCATCTCTGATGCCTTCTTACCCAATTTGTTTTGGACACTATAAATCATAATGTTTTTATCCTTAAGAGGGATATAAGTATCAGGTTTGTCATTCAAAATCCATATCTATGTTAAAGACAAAAGGTAAAAAAAAATTTGACTACTTGTACATTTATCTTAAAAAGACTGTCAGTGGAGGCAAGTGGAGATAACTTATCCCTAAGAGATCCAGAATGCCTCTCCTTTATTGGTGGGGGAGGGGGAGGGTATATTGTGTGAACCAACCTGGCTGTGACATATCACTAACTTAAGTAAAAGATGTATGTGCTTTAGAGTTCAGGTCCGTAAATAAAGAAAAAGTATGTTGCTGCAATCACTCTGTGTATGAAAATGATCCACTGTGTAGGAATAAGACTTTTTAAAATAACTCAACTATGCAATCTAAACCTAGGATACTTGATCACACTCTTCGTTTTGTGATAGTGTATGTGTGAGTAGATTTGTCTTTCTATTTATGATATTTTGATACTTAAGTTAAAGCATATGCAAAGGAAATGTATGTATAAAAATGTTTTCAAAGTTATGTTCATATTTCCTTCCCCAATACCTTATCTTTATTGTGCAAGTTCCATCTTAAGAAAAAAGGAACATTATTGAGTAGTTTACTATTTCAAAAACCATTTCAGTTGGAATCTTTCAGTTAACTGAATCTTTCAGTTAACACCCATTACTAGGTACTTTCAAAGGGAACATATTACCGTAATTACTTTGAAGAAAAAAAATTTTGTTCGAAAAGAAAGAAAATTTAGCCTCTCTCTCAATTATTCAATTTTTTTACACAACTAGTTATTTCATTACTGTTAAATTCTTTGTTGATCACATTAATTTTCAGTGTGTGTTAAAAGTATTTGTAAACACAACTTTCTCATGCATGCACATGTGATTTTGAGTTGGACAGGGTGATGTGACAGCAAAAATGTTGTTTAAAACTATGATTGCATAAAAAATGTGCATGCTTTTAAATATGGACAATAAATGAGCACATTCCCGCTTTACAAATTACATGTCATCTGAGATCATTACCTTTAAAAAGTATTAAAAAGTATAATTGAAAAACAGATTAATTATGAGTTTCTTGACCTTGTTATTTCAGATCTTTGCATTTGTAAACTTTGACCAATTTTAAAGTTGGTACCTGTTACTTTTCTTTTTTAATTTGGGAAGCGAAATTGTTAGAATATATACATACATGGGGTAATCACATTCACTCATATAAACGTTTAATATTAAAACATTGAAATATACCATAGTAGTAATTAAAATGATGGATTTGTTAATGTAAATTAACTTATTTTGTCTTTGCAATATGATAAAGCATTCTCAGGTCTTTCTCCTGTCAAGTGCTGAGTCCTCTATTTTAATGAGGACCAGTGGCAGATATCGCTCTTATCTTATGTGACAATAAAATTATTATTATGATTCCAAAAACTTGAGCTTGTTTTCACTGTAGATATTTTTCTTTCCATTGCCTCTGTGATATTTTTCTCACAAATATGTGATTTCGTGGAAGAAAACTCATGCATGGGTCTTTTTTTTCTACTGATTTATGTTAATAGAACTCAGGCCAATCTTCTTCCACATAGGGAGCAGAATGTGAATTGTGTATCAGTCCTACAAAACAAGTCTACTCTAGTCATGCTGCTTGTCAAATTGAGAAACTAAAACACTTTTAAAAGGATCAATATTTTCCATTTTGTTTACTTCATTAATTACATTGAGAGGTTATGAAACCAAATACTTTACACTTTTTTCAAAGCTTAGCTCTTTGTGATGGGTATATAATTTTTTAAGTATCTATAGTTAACTAGTATTTTATTCTATTCTTTTGAAGTTTGGCTTGAGAGATTTCAGTTTCAAATAATTTAGACACAGCAAAAGAGAAAAGCGTAATACTTCAAGGAAATGAATTTTAACACACTTAGTTTCAATGAATGCGTTTTATTTGCAGGATAAAGTTAGGAACATTGTGATCATTGAAATGATTATATCCAATCATTATGAAACAGGAGACATTTTGACAAAACAAAACAGAGAAAAAACATCGCTTGATTCCTGCTCTCTAGTTGTGGAAGAGGCTTTTTAATTGGGAATGAGATAAGAGTGTAAATTATTGTTCTTGTTTAAATCCCTCTTTGAAGCCAATTGCTTGTGGGCAAGAACAATAATTTTGTGCTCTATTCTCAATATGTCTTCAGCGACTAGCTGGTATAAACCACTCACTACAGGTTCAAATCTCTTTCTTAGAAATACACAAATCATGAATTCCAAATTTTTACATTTAAAAAATGTTAACCTAACGAAATGACAATAGAGTAATTGGCAACTGGATGGTCAAAGGGTATATCAAGAGCATTCCTATGAAAGGAGTCAAGTTAAACTTAGAATTATGAAGAGGCTTGTTGACAAACAGTGACATGATGTCCACCATTTATGTATTCTTCTCTAGCGGGCTGTAGAGTTATGATACAAGGCATGCTAAAATTCACAACTGATCAAATTACACTGCTACATTGTTGTTACTTGACTTTGTTACATAGTGCAGAATTCCTTTAAAGTGTTTATGGGTTGTACATGAACTGAGTTTGAGTTAGAGCTATACTTATCCCAATAAATTGAATATTGCAATGGTCACAACTCACATCTCACGGCATTGATACTGATAGTTTGAATTCAATTTTTCTGTCCTCAATTTTTAAAAAACTACATAAAACTATGATAACCTCCTGGAAAGCTTTTGAATCTTTTTTATTAAATACTTCTGACAAAAAAAAGGAAACACCCTTTTCTTAATGTTTTTTAATGAAAATTTCAACATCCTTAAATGAGAAAGGATAGTGTAATGTAAACATATGCATGAGTAAGCACCAAAGCGGTTAATAGATGGAAATTGAGGCAAAATTTAATTGATATAATCTGGATGCACACTGTTGGGAAAAGCCAGATTTTTTATTATGTATATTATTATGCTGTTGCTGTATGAGGACTATTCAAGGGGAATGCGGAGAAATAAAACTCAATAAAAAAAATAAGTTGAAAGTACATATAAATGTAATATGATAAAGAAAGATCTACACTTATCATCAGCTGGGAATACATGAGTGACAGGAACATTAATAAACTGAAACGGGAAATTCCTCTGAACTGCCCAACCCTCTGTATCAGAAAGAGAAACAAAACAAAACCATAAATTAGAGGCAAAATGAAGCAACTTGTACATGAAAATCCGGAAATGAAATGTTTGAGAGAAGAAAACAGCCCCTGCTACCCACTATAAATCAACCTTTAATGGAGGTTTCTCAAATTTAAAATTTCCGACTTCCGACTCATTCACCCTGGCCCCCAGACATATATAGTTTTAAATGAGGATATTTGATTGGCACAGAATTTGTCTCACAACCTGTATTCCAAGTGTGGCAAATGTTGGAAATTATGATTTGAGAAAAACATCCTTATAAAGACACATTTATTTCTGTTTTTCTCTACATTAATTTTCCCATAAATGAATTACGTTTGCTAGCTCAGAAAAACTGCTTTGTTCAAAATATGTGTACCTTGCAATGTAAAAAAATAATAATTATGAGATCCAAATCATTTGAAATGGTTGCAAAACAATTATTCTTTTCAAACAATTACAAATGTCAATGTGCAATACACAATGTGGCACTTATCTCTCTGATCGGGAGAACAATTTATCACAATTATCTAAAATACAACAAAGCAATTTTTCTTTAAGACTTACAATGATACACCACAGCCTACTTCATTCTGACACTAATTTTTATCTGGTTTTTACTTAGCTTTAAAACTTTATATTTTAATTTAAAATTTATGCACTGGTGTCATCACAATCTTTTTTGAAGTCACATTTACACACAAAAAAGGGTTACATGCTAAATATTTTTAAGCTTATACGCTTAAAAAAAAGTAAAAAGAGAAAGAAAATTCACATCTTAAATTATATTTATTGACATTTTTCAATTGATCATAATTATAGCTCATGAACACATGATTTGTAAGTTGAAAAATGTACAAAGGCGCTTGGCCTTAATCCCTTCCTGGCGTAGGTTTTGTCAATCGCCATGATGTGACAGTTTTAAGTTAAAGAGTGGAATTATTTGTATATCCTTAACATCACTGAACTCCAATCATAATGTCGGACTTAAAATAACTCTGCGTTTAATGTCCCTCTTATGCACTGCAAAACATGAGATACATTGTACGACTAAGTGTCATGGAGAATGGCAAAATCTGCTGATTTGATGACGTACAACGTATGTCGTGTCTGCATCTTGTCATGAGAAATAAGATGTACTGCCAAAGGGGTAATTTTGGAGCTGCCAACCCCTAACAAACTGGCTGCAGTATGCTGAGAACTCTATTTCAGTATTTTCCACAGCATTTCAGTACTTATTACGAGAATATGGTCCAACAAATATCTATGATACCCGTGTATGAGGAGGTTACTTGATGGAGCTGTTAAGTCCTTGATATTTGAAGTCTCTACTTTAAATTAAGTGGTTTGAAAAAAAGTTCTGATGGACAATAACTCATTTTTTCTTAGAGAAAAAAAATCTGGTGCATTTTGCTAGTAACCTTCTCATCTTATAGGCCTCGATTTTATGCTTTCTCACAAATGTTAGCAATCACAGATATTTTCCAAAGTCACAGCTAGAATCTAATCTAGATCTAATTTCAGCATTTCAGGTTTGACATCAGTACTCTGGTATTTGGTATTCATTCTGCTACTAAAATACTGAAATAGGTACTGCTAAGAAGCTCTGTAATTTATCTACACATCTCATAATGTTAATCTCAATGGTAAAAGGTAATTAGCAGTAAGTAAAAGTAGACTACACTTAAGGTGAAATTAGGCCTAAAAATGCATCCCTTAGATGGGATTCAACCATCAACTTACAGTAGTTTTGAAACCCACAGCCTTCCCACTCAAAGAAGCATACCTTGCAATTTTTTGTTAAGATAAAAAGGGTAATTTAACAGCCAAGGTCTCAAAAGTGGCTAGCTGATTACATATTTCTTTTATTTGTTAACGATATATTTGTTGCCCCCTTTATTCATCATTTTTAAAGCCTGACTTTGGCAGTACGATAAAGCTACACAAAAATGAGAGAGAGAAAGATATTTGGAAGAAACATTGTACTACAACCAAAAAATATTGTGATGATACAATTGATGGCATTATGCATTTAAATAAAAACAGAATAGATGCGCAGAGACAAAAATATCTAAATGTATAGTATTGGAACCAATGAGAATATAAAGTGAACCTGCATGAGATTAACCTGCACAAAATTAAATTAGGAGAAAATCTCTCAAAAGGAGTGTAGTGTGAATCGAGATATTTTTGAACTCCATATTTGCTTTTATTGTGGAAGGATTTGAATTCAAGGTACATAGTACATGTTAAGGTTATAAAAAAACATACCGTAACAAAATGCTTGCTGGGTCTATAATAAGTTTGAAAGAGGAACATTTTTATACCTAGCGAAAAGATAATGTTAACAACCCTACTGCATACATGAAAAGAGTCACACATATTCATTTTTGCTTTATAACTTCCCTAAGTGTTAGTGTTAAAAATTAAAATCTTGTTTATAGGGCTCATTTGATCAGCACTGTGACACCTCTAGGGTTAAGTTTGCAGTGGTAGATAAAATAAGAACTCTTTTCATTAACTTTGATGAAAAGATCATGTTTATTTTACTACCATAAAGTTTGAAGAGGAAAACTGAACAAAAAACTTAATAAGTCAAAACAACAAAAATTGCTTTTTTTTTAATTTTCAGGTCAAATTTGGCTGTTTTTGGAAAAAAATTAGGATTGTAGGCAGACTTTTGTGTGCGATTATCTATAGGACAGAGAGGGAGAAATTTAAAAGCATAAGCCAATTGAAATTATGAATTAAAATTACACAGACAAAGCTTGAATCAGATTATTCCCAATAATATATTGGCAATTGAACATTTCCAATGCTATGATTAATAACATTTAATCTTTTTTTAAATTTCATATTAAGCCTATGCAAATAATCTTAAGAAACAAAACATTTAGACAAACAAAGGATATTTTAAGGCATGGTAAAAACTTCCAATATATGTCTCTGAATTAAAACTCATACAGATCGAAGCAAGCCCGCTTAAGATCTTATATTATATAATTTTTAAAACATTTATTTTGCCATTCACAAACCTGAACAAATAACTTGAAGTTGACCAACCTCACGTGATTTAAATTTATTTAAAATTGATATCTTTGACTGAAGACGTTTTCTTACTTTTCGCTCGTACTACTAGTAGTAGTTTCATGTTTTCTTTTTCTTTGTAATTTTATTTCTCTTTGACTTATGAAAACACTTAAAGACTAGCAGAGGTAAGAGTCATACTAACACTGAGGGGAGAGACCTTTGGCCTACAGAATGGATTGTAAGACAAGAAAATATGGGTGTGATTTGTAGAGAAATTATGAGAGCTGTACCTGTCTGAGTGGAGGGACAAATGGGTAGGTAATATTTAGAGCTAAGCAATCTCATTATCATCCCTGTTTTTGTAACCACAAGCCCAACCCTTTTACATCCTTTCCAGAGCAAGATTAATTGTGAGATTCTCAGCGTAATTTGTTGAACTTGACACCAAGCATTATACTTTTCTTAAGCATTATTTGTGGACACCGTTTACTTCAAGGAAAAAAAAGGCCAGAAATGAGTACATCAGTGTGGATTCCAATTTGATATAAAAGCCACATGGAGAGGAGTTTCCATTGCTAGAGTAAAAAAAAAAAAGGTTTAACAAGTAAAACAGTTTTGCATGTTATCCAAAACTAAAAATACATTTTTTCTTCATAAATTTATGAACACTTACAAAGCAGAGAATGCAACTTGTTTTAAAGTCATAAAAATAACAAACTTACCCAGAGGAAATAAAAGCAGCTGCATTTAGAAAATAACATTCTGATCACAATACAGAAATAAATTGAACGCATTTTGCCTTCAATTCAATCTTTTATCACAAGCATGAGAGGGCTATCTTGCAAAAAACAGTTGAGGGGGGATCAAGACTTCTGTAAACTCGTTGAGATAATTCCAAACAGGTAAGGCACAGAAAAAACTCAACATTAGTAAAGTCTAAAACATTCAGAGTAATCATGTGTCAAGAATGGCAGAACTATATGTAAGATAACAACTAAAACTGCATCCAGTGGCTAGTGCTATTATACACTTTCATCATTGACATAAGGAAAATTTTACGAGAATTGAAATGGAACACTGAAGGGCATTCACCTTTATACAGGGTTTCAAGAAGCACCTAATCAGACTAAAAATTCAAAAACAAAACCTTGGTATCATAAGCAACTGTAGAAAAGAGAGCATTTCGCTGTAAGCATTTAGATTATTTTCTGGCAAAACTCATTGATCATCATATGTTATCAAACAATTTTTTTTTCTTTTCTGATCTCCAATAATTGTGATTGATTTTAACAGAAGTAAAACGCCTTTTTGAACATGGCCTTCCACTCTGCACACTTCAATTATCATTAAACAAAAATAGGATCATAAAAAATTAAGTAGAACCCTTTGACGTGACCTTTCCTCAAAAGGAACTTGTGAGAAATAGTTAAACAAAGCACAGCTGTAAGCACTTCATATTGTAATATGGGCAAGGATTAAATTGAAACAGACTACAGTGATTTTAAAGGTGTGTTCTTTACACAAAATGATTGGTAAAAACAAAACAGATCATTTTCAAACACATCAAGGTGACTTAAAAGTTAAAACCAATATAAGATAAGAAAAGAAAATGACTAGAACTTTTCCAAGTTCACCTGATGTGTTATCATACGCGTTGCAAAAAAAAAATGATTTGAAAGACTAAAAATATGAAGCAGGTTCCTTGAGAATGTGTGTTAAAAAATTCTTGGGAATAAGAAAGGGCTTAAAACAAAGTGAGAAAAAAATAAAGTTTTAAATTTCATCCTTTTTTACCAAAAGTTTGAATTTCATACCAAAATATTATTTTAAAAGACAAATTTGGAATTGAGTTGATAAATAAAGCAAAATAGTAAAATCAAAATCTGGCAATTTCAAACGAAGACGTTATGCCGTGGACACATATTACCCATTCTTTTTAGCTAGGAGACGGACTTACAAAGAGACCACAAAAGGGTTAAATTTTTGTTAATATATATCAATAAAGGTATTCAGAGATTTCTGGAAAAAAATAGCCACAACAAGAAATATTGCATGTTTAGATTTAGGCCTACTTGGAAGCAGTACAAAGCTGTCATTTCAATGCTCTGACTTGTAGTAAAAAAAATGTTATGTCAAGAATCAAACATACACACAAAATATTAGCTCGTCTTGAACCTGAGAAAATATATCAGAAACTAACCACAGAGGCAATTAGGTTTTTTAAAATCAATGATAACTCATGAAAAGAAAAAACTAAATAGATGTAAAAATAATGCAAATAAATTTTGGCAAAATTGACAACAGGGGGAGAAATTCTAATCTATTTCTAGGTTCATTGTCAAGGAACCTGCTTTACACTATGTACAAAAATAAATACATGTCCGTAAAGTATATGAAGTTCACACTTATGATGTTGCCAGACAAGTTTTATGTAGGAATAAATACAGATCTAATCCACTCATAAGAAAATTGTGTATAATGCTTGCAAAAAGAAATGCATATATGAGTAGTGATCGACAAAAAAACAAAACCTTTTCAATGGATTCAGTAAGGGGAGAATTTTTCATAACTTCAAAGGCATACTTTGAGATATGGCATGCATTATTTACAGATAAAAAGAAATACAGCTTCAAACCTCAATTGAGTCCTGGTTGATTATTCTGGTTAGAGCTTTTACATTTTCTACACAACTCAAAATGTGTAATAAATTTAGTTATATTGTTTTAAAACTCATAATTACTGAAGAAAAGATACTACAAAACAAACCCTTATTTTCAGAAACACTAATTAAATATATACAGGGACCTTCAAATATTCAGGATTTGTTGCCATGATGTTTTTTCTGAAAGATGCAATCAAAGCAGATTTCATTCATACATGGGCAAACAACTCATACAGTAAAAATAGATTTAACAAATTACCGCATGCATAACTATGCACCTATTTTCACTCCATTTTAAGCCATTACAACAACAACAAAAAATAGCAGCCAGTCAACCTAGATTTTCTCATAGGTAAGCTTGTGTGAGGATGTCATTTGCAGAAATCACAAATATTAGAAACAAAACAAAGCTTATTATATGCAGCATCCTCTCCAAGGCTCTTTGTGACAATTTGTTCTGGCATAATTTCTGTCCAAGCAGTCACAATAAGTCTCTCACAGCTGAGCGAAATGGCAGTGCTTTCCACTAATTGGATTCCTCCCAGCGATCAGCTTCCTTCCAGCAATCAGCTTCCTTCCAGCTAAGTCAAAATGTACAGTAAAAAGAAATCAGCTACTATCAAGAAATGACACAGCTGCATTTTGTTCTTGCCGCGTCAGCTGGAGCAAGCTGATCTCCTCTACCACTGCGACCATTTCTCCACCTCCTGCTACGATACCTGCGGGAAAGAGCCTTGTCACCGTGGCCTTCATACATTTTGAAATGCAGGAAGGACTGATCATCACCATCAGACGATGACCCTGACATTGCCCCTTTCCCTCTACGGGAATCATCGCTGCTATCTCCAGATCGCGAACTAACCGCAACTGAGAGCATGCTTCGAGGAGTCCTGCAGGTGGAAAACTTGCGCACACACTCACGGACATAGTTTTCATACTGAAGATCTAGTTCCCGCGCCGCTGATATTTGCTCTAGCCGTGCTGGGATTTCCACCGCCCGAGCACATTCCATGGAGCACGCCCAGTGCTGGAATGGCACACATGTGTTACCCAGGTATGGATTCTTGAATGTAATCACTTTGTAACCTGTCAGGGAACGTGTAGAAGAGAGGGAGGAGGAAAGAAAGCGAAATAATATTGAGAGTTATTACATTTCCTGATAGGGCCAAAAATGTCAAGGTAAATCACAAGGTACAAAACAGTTTTGTGGTATTTAAAACATAAACAAAAGACAAAAATTTTCACATTCCAATCATGTTCTTAGGCAAAGTTTGTACAAGTCTTGACTCCTTGCAAAATAAGGAAAAATCAACAAGGTTACCGGTACAGTTTAAATTGAAGACCACGCTTGTCATAGGGCCAACTGAAAGTAGTTTATAGACGAACAGTTAAGTCAATGTTTGAGGCCTTAAGATAATTCATGTTTCTCTATGTTTTATGTTATTAAGACTATAATGAAAAAAAAATAAAGTAAAAAAAGGAAGGGGGAAGGCCATCAAAATACAACTTTTATTTTTATTCAGAATATTTTACATAAAATATGTTTTGGTTATATTTGTTACAGTACGATAATGATCTTATCGCTGTCCAATGATTTGACCACAAAAAATACTATCTCCATGAAAATAGGAACCTTCAACATAATATTATATTTTCTTTTTATGATTGAATTTCTTGAAGTAAATAATTTTTGCTCTTTGAGAAATCGTCTATGAAGAATACTTGAAGATTTAATATTACAACTTTAATTTTCCATATTTTGATGACATGTTTTATTTTGCTTTTTTCTCAATGAATCTATTTCTAAGCCAATTACTTTTCAGAACTTTTCAGATTATCAAAGGCGATTACTAAATACTTTTGCAATTATATTAATAATTAAAAAATTCAAGGATATTCACTTCAAAGAGAAAAAATGACCGTAAAATAATGAACATGACAACAGCAAACTACAATGCTCATATTTTAGCAATGGTGCCTGGAAAGAGGGAAAAAAAAGAAAAAGACAAAGCAACAATTAAGACCTGGTTTCTGCAGGCCTACTAGTTTAGATTTTTTTAAACTGCGTCGACATTTGAAGAAAATTCAATTCAAGGCACCAAAAAAATCACAGACAATACCTCAAAAAATATTTC
>BMAT01013830.1:263342-274542 GCA_019649035.1 Elysia marginata | reverse complement strand
AGCGTTTACAAACCATCTTGCACATTGCGCAGTAGCAGTAAAGATTCATTGGTTGTACCTACAGTGAAAACTAAGACCTATGGAGAAAAATCATTTTTATATGCAGCTCCTCACGTTTGGAGCTCGCTTCCTCTGCCCATTTGACAGATAAAGGACTCGCAGGAGTTCAAGACTGTGTTGAAAACGCATGTATCTGACCTAACTTTGTTTTGTTCTGTGAATGTGTATTGAAAAGATGTCAATGTCATTGTTGTCTAATGCGCTGTGATACAGAGTACATAACATGATTATATGTAACAATACTTCTGCTAACTATTATTTCCAAGTTTGATGCAATCAACAGGCAACTAGTATAGTAAACTAATGGTGTAGACCTGTTATATAATTTACTGAAATGTCTGTGCTAATGTACGGTTGTACCTAAGGAGGAATAAAATCTGACCCAGGATCATTGACGTAAAAAATTTGATAAGGATTTTTTTATAATCAAAATGGAAAAAAAATTCTGAGAATGCCCATCCCTTAATCAAAGTTGAACAAATTTTATTTTTAGAGATTTTTGTTGGATTAACTTTACATGGCCCATTCGACAGGTAAAGGATTTGCAGGAGTTCAAGTCTGCGTTAAAAATGCACCTATTCCAAATGTATCTGTCCTAACTTTACTTTGTTCTGTGAATGTTAATTGGAAAGATGTCAATGTCATTGTTGTCTAATGCGCTTTGAGCTTTTTGTAAAAGCGCTATATAAATGTTCTTCATTGTTATTATTTAATTGTCATTGACACCAAACAATAGCTAAAATTGTGCTTGATTCGTTTAATCGGAAAAATCGAGAAAGTGTGCATAATTATGTACTAAACATACCCTTGCCCCTACACACCGACTCAATTTAATGATTTCTAGGCCTACCGCGTCCTAAATCCTCTATTCACAGACAGTTCTTGTTTTACTGTAGAGTCTAATCATTTACAAAATAAATGGGTTGTGTGATTTTTGTTTAAGATGGCTCCAACCCTGGTTAAAAAAGAAGAAGGAAAGGAAGAGTGTTACACATTTTTGCAATTAACAGTTTCAATGAGCTAACAGATTGTTGGTTGGTTGTTTGGATTTTATTGTCTCTTTTTCAACTAAAAGGTTATATCAGAGACGATGCTTGGGACGATCGAAAGCGTGCTGCCACACTGTGATGTAAGGAGCGTTTCCTTACACCACACCCAGTCACATTATCCTGACACCGGGCCGACCAGACTTAGCACTAAATCCATAATGTAAGACACTAGGCGGATCAGCTGCTAATACGTGTACCAGTTTTTAAGTCTTTGGTTTGACTCGGCCGGGGATCAAACCCACACCTCCCGATCTCTGAGCAAGTGTTTTACCACTAGGCCACACAGCCAGGCTTTTTTTCCTTGGTCATATCAAATCTGATACACTGAACAGCAAACAAATACAAGTATGTAATATTATTTCCGCAATAACAAGAGAAGGCAAGAATTTGGTTCAATGACTTTATTAATACATATGAAATTATTTAGATTCACAATCATTATTATTTCAATAATACAAACAGAAAGAAAATTAACAAGAAAATTAAATCATATCTGATCATGATAAAGCTTGAGATTGTTTCCAAATTCTATGCTAAGCGCTTGTATTAAGATTTTGTATATGTTATATATGCCATCCTGTCCTATGAATGTTTGCTGTTAGTTCTACAACCAAGGCTAAGTATTATAAACATCTCACTCTGGGAAATAAACACACAAAATTTCATAGTGATAAAAAATTCTATTTTCTGATGCTTTTTTTCTTTCTTTTGTTGCTTTGTTTTCATTTCTTTTCAATGGGGCTGACCTAAATGTCTCACTTACAGGAGAGTCACATGATTATTGATAGAACACCAAACCCGTCTGCCTTTTGACACTACCAATTGAGTTCCCAGGGTGGAAAGCTTAAACAAGAGTTTGCCCCTGAACTTTTTGCAGTAGAACAGTTTCAATCGGTATTCATGCAAAAAAATGACGCAACATGCCATGATATGATGAATCAGGCGCACTCAATAGTTTAGAGTAAACTGAGAATTAAATTTATAAAAAAAAGAAGTCTGAAGCCATTTGCTTTTTTTAACTAATGCATAGTTACTGTTCCTTCTTACCTATACATGTATCAGGGATGATGGAGCGTCCTTTGTGTGGCTTGTACGATAGCAAAAAAAAGCTAAGTAAATGAACACTCTAATAGAACTTTTGATATCGAAATTCCGCGCAAACAACAATGACCACACTTTCAGGTTTATAGGTCAGCCTCATTCAAAATGATCAATTTCATTTAACTTGGAAACACCAGGTAAAACAAAAGGACAAAACATATCAAAGTAGAGGACTTTCATCTTGCGCAACTCATTGCATTTCTTCTTAACCAAGCAAACATCAAAAAAACTTTTTTTACAGTTTACATAAGAATTCATTTTTTTTTCAGAGCCAAAGGCCCTCACAATATGCTTCGTGATAAAAGTGCTTGGGACTGAATACAAAACAAAGAGGAAAAAAAAAACAGAGACAGAGTGACAGTTTGTTTTGAGAGTGCAGTCCTGTTATTTCCAGCGGCTTAATATGTAAGATAAATTTGACCTGCTTTTCAAAATGACAAGGCAAACTTCTGAATCTTATGTGATATTTTTCTATATCAGCAGCACAAAA
Organism: Elysia marginata; assembly: GCA_019649035.1. Taxonomy (NCBI): domain Eukaryota; kingdom Metazoa; phylum Mollusca; class Gastropoda; family Plakobranchidae; genus Elysia; species Elysia marginata. Next base: position 271,842 of record BMAT01013830.1, on the reverse strand, counting down.
ACTCAAACTTAGCATGAAAAAAACTTCTCTGTGTTGACATCTGCGACATTCTTTCTTCAATTAAAAAAAAGAAACCTCAAACTTCATTTCAAAGCATCAAAAAAGTTAACACAAAAAGATGTTGGTGGTTTTGAACATTATCCTTTGCCACTTTAAATTGATTATGCAGAGAGACCATATTAGCAAATCAACTGGATCAGGTGTTTTCCCATCGGGATTAAAATGGATTTGGGTAATTTCTATTGGACAAAATATTTTCAACTCAGTTATGCTTTGGAGAAAAATTTTTTAAAAAGCTTCAAACACAATGTATGCTGAAGACTTTGAAGATCGTAACAAAGGACGGAACAGATTTGAATTGGTTTCGGTGACTAGATCTTAAGGTCAATCAGTAAATTTTTTTTCTTAATTCACAGCCTAGATAAGATATTTTGAACCCTATGCAAACCAAATTCAACTTCAAACAATAATCCAAAAATAAAAATTATTAAAACTCATTTCAAAAGGAGCATCAAATTCAGAGCGAATGAAGCAAAAGGTTTCCCTTACCAATATTATTGTAAAATTTGTACAGAAGCATTAATGCTTGGAGTTTCTGGTCTAAAAAAGCCAGCACAAGCGCACGTTGAAGACACAGTTTTCTTACGTCACGTATATTCATAGTGATACTGTATAATGCTGAGCTAAGAAAACTAAAAATCAATATTCAAAAAATAAAAGAAAATAAAATATATCTTAGATTAGTGAATCTTATCTGTTACATCTGTGCATGTTTTAGTAACTCTTATGTCATTCATTATTAAATATTAAACATTAAATTTTTCATCTGATCTGTACATCAAGGATCAATGCAATACCCAATGCAGTTTAAATTGATACATTGGGCTGAGCAACCTAGTGAAGTCCAAGTGGAACAAGATATAAATCAAAGCATCAGTCGAAGTATCACAAGAATATGAGATAGACTGATCAAGAAAATTACATGAAAAAAAAGAATACATAACAAAGCTTTTGCCTATGAGTCATGACCCAGTTTTAAATGACATGATCAGTAAACTAGCAAATGGAGTCTTATAAGTGCAAGAATAACAGCCGTCCAGTTGTCTAAGCTGGCTAAGGAGGAGTCTGCTTAGAATAAAATAGTGGAGTAAAGGCCGTTAGATATCCATTTTTAGAGACATCCAAGGGATCGACTTTACGTGATGGAACATTCTTACTAATCCAACAGGGATGGGCAAAAATTTTGAGGTCACAACGGCACTGACACAGAGTATATAACATGATTTTATACCATTACTCCTGCTAACTATTATTTCAAAGTTTGATGCAATCAACAGGCAACTAGTAAATAAATGGTGTAGACCTGTCTAGATTTAAAGGCAATAATATAATTTACTGAAATTTCTGTGCTAATGTACCTAAGGAGGAATAAAATCTGACCCAGGATCATTGACGCAAAAAATTTGATAAGGAATTCATTAAAAATCAAAATAGAAAAAAAATCCTGAGAATGCCCATCCCTGAATCAAAGTTGAACAAATTTTATTTTGAGAGATTTTTGTTGGATTAACTTTACATGGCCCATTCGACAGGTAAAGGATTCACAGGAGTTCAAGTCTGCGTTAAAAACGCAACTATTCCAAATGTATGTCCTAACTTTATTATGTTCAGTGAATGTGTATTGAAAAGATGTCAATGTCATTGTTGTCTAAAGCGCTTTGAGCTTTTTATAAAAGCGCTATATAAATGTTCTTCATTATTGTTATAATTATTATGGTGGAACTAAAGAAAACCTCTTCAGCCACATACAGTCAACTCTGTGCTATTAGTCGACGTGGCTTCAGTCAATTATTAGTTAACTTGGTTCTTATTTTGTGAGTACTGTAGCGTCCTACTTACAGTTGTCACAACACAAACACACTGACATTGCTAGACTGCTAGAGACTGCTAGAGATCTCACCAGGGGAATAGCGAAAGTGGGTCCAACAACAACAAAGCTAACTCACAGATGCAGTCTCATCTTTCTCATCTCGATTATCAAATTGAATTAGATCTAAAATAAATAATATCTCACGATCTTGAGATTATTAAAACTATAAACACACTTCTTGTTTCTAATAAGATAGATCTTATTCTTGTTTTATATTTTTGTGGCTGTAGAGTCTTTACAATTGGTGACCCCGACGTGATAATATTTCGTTTCGTCCTGACTAATATTTCTGAGGGCGAACTGGGCCTCAGCCTGAGCAAACCATGCCAATGGGCTTGACACCCAAAATGTTGGAAGCTTCAATGCAATACTTTCTAATGTAGCCATGGTTTGTGTGAAGATGTAGAGACTAGAGTGTTTTTCAATAGAAACTTACTTGTAAATTTAACTCACAAAATCGATGTGAGTCGTCGGGGTCACCAATTGTAAAGACTCTACGGGTTAGGTGTTCCATAGGGACAGACATGTAAGGATTTGAACATGATTTGATTTTTCAGTTACTTCAATTTATTGGTATTGTCCATTGGAGATTGACTCAGACAGACTTGTTTGGGTATTATTATTGACAGCCTCTTCAGCAAAAATTTTTACAATGAAACGAATTGGCTATGATGGACGCTTGTTACATTCCTTTTCTTTAATTCTTCTTTTTTTTTTTAACTTCATTTAAAACTCATTGTCTTTCTTAAAAAAAAAACAAAAAACATGACGCTACAATCTGCATAAAACAATTTTCAAAAGCATACAGACAAAACCAAATCTATTGTGACAGATATTCTGTATGAAGAGAAGTTTTGGGGTTTACTCAAATTAGATCCTTGTTAGTAAGATCAAGAAGGAAAGCACACAAGGTGTTTCAGCAAGGTTATCTTAAAAAGACTCCACAATATTATTTGTCACACACACACTTCATGGATGTTGAATGTCATATACTCTGGCTTAACCATCGAAACAGGGGTTACCTTTCTGCTCACACCCATTTTCAATATTCACAGATTTAGTAGGCCGTTCTAGGTAAATAATAAACTGGACCAATTTTACAAAGTTTATCAATTTGTCGCCTCAGAACTGCTTTATTCTATCTCCACTTTGGGTAAAACCAGCAATAAAATAGAAAAGTCTTGGTGTATTTTTATAGCTGAAAAAGGATATAAACGAAATTCAGTTTTTCTGTAAAGATATAATCATTTTAGGAGGCAGTTTTTATAGGTGAACAAAGGTAGATTCAAATTTTCAAACGGGACTTTCTCATAAGTAGGAAAACTGAAGATGGAATAAAGCATTTCTCAGGCGACAAATTCACATTGTGTTATGCAAATTTCCCTCCAACACAGAATAATTTACATACATCTGTCAGATTACAAAGCTTAAAATACATATCTTTTTTTATCTGTTTTCCAGATAATACACAAATGAAAAGACCTCTCCTGACATAATGCATACATTAGGTAATTTTTAAATCTTTCAAAATTTTTTTCTGCTATCTGCCACATAAAGAGCGGAAGAGTGTGGAGTCCGACTGTTGACTCAATCCAATGCTGACAACTAAGAGTTGAACGAAATGAGATATATATACGTACATTATCTCACTGGCAAATAAATGAGCAATCATACTTAAAACAGACTTATGTTTGCTTGTCTTCACCTCTGGTGTGATGTCGGAGCAGTCATATGTAGTTCAATCCACATCATACAAAACTTCCTGTGAGAATAAGATGACCCCACAAACTTTGAAAGAATATGAAGACATTCCACGTGCAGACCAGAGGTGCTTATCATGTAAATGAAGTTAGGAGACAAACCGGACAAATGTCTCGTATCTAGGATGAATGAGTCTGAAGTCGGTAATTCTTTTTTTTTTTGAGAAAACGACACATAATTTGTAAAAGTCTATTTTTTCTTCTTCATCTCTATATTTTTAATCAATAAAAATTTTAATGTCTTACCTTAAAATAGTGACAATTTTCTGAAAAGTTTGACGTTTGCAAGCTTAGAAAAATATTTTGTTCAAACTAGCAATGGCTTTTAGTGTTAAAATTGGGAGATCTGACTCATTCACTGAGGAAGCAAGACAAATATTTTATTTGTGTGTATGTGAGTATGTATGTGTGTGTGTGTTGCTGTACCTGTTGTACCTACAATCCATTGACGCACTTTTAGTACAACTGGTTTTAGCTTGTTTGACTGGCGCACAATTATGCCTGGCATGGTCTCAAGAGTTCACAGATCAGACATTTCAAACCCTGTTAAATATTAACATCTTTACAAATCTATGTATATATATTATAAGTTTGCTGAATCAGGAAAGGCCTGATTTAAAACAACTGAAGCAGAAAATACAAGTTTCATTACAAACGTCGAGCATGTCTTGACAAAACACGGGTCTCAAGTGACAGGGTCGTAAGTCCAATCGACTTGGTTTTCAGAAAAACCAGTTTGAAAATTTTTAAAGATGATATGAAATATCAAGAAATTCTTGTGCATTTTGTTTAAAAAAAAACTGGCATAAGTAGGGCTCCCTGGCCTTTCAAAGTTCTACAAGACAGAGAAAATAATTATTATCTTATGTGGGTGATCATAAATCTATTTTTGCAAAATCTGGACTTACGACCTTGTTACGACCTTGTCAATCTTGACCCGCAAAAAGTCTTTAAAACAAATAATTTTTTTCAAGAAAAGAAAGAGAGACAGAGACAGCCAGATACACAAAGCAAGCATATGATGAACACATAAGCTAAGAAATTCTTCTTAAATAAAAATGGAATGCAGTTTGCAGAATAGTTGTTCAACTAAAATTTTCAAAGCATACCACAAAGAAAGGCTGATATTTCATGCCTTCCTTAGAATCACATCATTATCACTTTCCAAACATGACTGAGGTCATTCACTAAAAAATTTAATTAAGCACACTTTAAAGAAGAGACTCTAACAGGTATAAAAATATGGAAAAATATAAGCTCAATGCTCACCAGACCTCTGGAAAAGAGATGTACAAATTATACAAACCCTGATAGGAGGGTGTGTAAGTTCACCCCTGTGGGCTTTATTTACATCATAATCGAAGAAATATTACAGTTATTGGATTGGGAGATACGGGAAGCTGTCAAGAACGCCCGATCACGTCGCATAACGTTTGGTCCACTCTCTGGCCATCCGGTCATGCTCCTCTCTGTTGGTCAGGTACTGTTGAGCAATGTTGCCGACCAGAGGGTCGTTTGGGTTGCAGTCTGTCAGCAGTGAGCAGATGGACAGGAGGACCTGCACACAAAAACATCATAGTTCACATGTGAGGTAATCCGTCAAGGCTGAATCAAGCCCAGGTTAGAATTTTTACATACTGGGTTACATTTGCATTTTCTACAGGTACATTTTTCCCTTTAAGAGCTGAAAAATTGCTGACAAAGGGATATCATCATTGCCCTTCCCTATCTGCATATAGTCCAAATCTGTCAAAATCGAGGTTTCACCAGATTGTAAATAAAAATAACCCTATCTGTGTCCTAATTTAATACTGGACATTATTGACAAAGCAAAATGCTCTTTTTCATGTCTTCTGAGCTCGTAAAAAAAAAATACAAACATGTAACAATGTCTCTTTCATATCCACAGGATATAGCAACACTGAGCTAGTGAGGATTATACGCGTCTAGGGCATTCAAAAAAAATTACCCTTTTACCCATATAACACATTGCAGAAAAAATACAAAACAAAATTCAAATGTAATACAGATCAATAGCTTACAATTAAAAGATACAATAATTTCAATTTTGATTTGATTGACAGCCTTTTTAGCAAATAGTAATATCTTTTTGGTCTAGCTTCAAAATGGTCAAAAGGATTATTTGCGGATATAATATGGCACCAACGGTATATAACTTCAAAGCAAGTAAAAAAAGCTCATTATTTTGTGGCAGACTTTTGTTTTTAAACTTTTCTGACTGTAGAACAAGAGCTAAGCACTGCCAGGTTGTATCTAAAACAATGTAAGTCCCACATACATTGTAATGTAAGATACCAATAGACATATATGGGATGTGGAAGGATACTTAAAATATGATAAAGTCATCTCAATCTATATTACCATAAGCATAGGAAAAAAAATGCCTCACATCCAGAATTAATGAGTCTGAAGTAGGAAGCTTTTTTTACTGAGAAAAAAACATTTTGAGGAAATATTTTCTTTTTTTTTTATATTTGAAAACAACGACAACATTTTAATATCTTTCCACAAAATATTCATGATGATTTCATGAAATTTTTTAGTTTGGGAACTTAGAAAAGACCAACCACATCTTTTTAGTGAAAATTGCAACATTTGACTCCATCATATCAAATCATATCACTACAAAGGCGGAGGTGGATTATTGTCCTTTAAAAATCTATAAATTCATAAAAACAAAAAGTAATCATCACATTAGATAAACTTAAACATACTTATGTAGTCATGAATATCTTTGCATTTATCAGCATTTGTGAACCCCATAGAGCAAACTGAATTGTTATGGATATGCGGTATATAATTTATTCAATATATGTTATTATTATTACTCAAAAAAATAATTAATAGACATCAACTCTTGGTCTACGTGACTTTTAAACGTATTTAAGGAAGACATAATCTTAGTCTCATATTGCAAGTTTTTCCAAAGATGAAAGTTCTCCTTAGAAACCACGAATGTCTGATGTTTGTTTGGCACCTACTCTGGTGAATGTAACGTTTGGTTACAAATTAAAAAAAAAAAAAAGATTTGCTCTCAAAGTGAGACAAATCCCTGATGCAGCTAATCTTCAACTTCTTCAATACCTTTGATATTGTGAGAGCTGGACTCCAATTGTCTTTCAGTATGTCGAGACAGATGGCACCTTGACTGTTGATATTGCAGTGGTAGATCCGCGTGCGGAACACAACCTGTACACCACAGAACAAAAAGCAAAAATGATTATGAAGAGTACAAATTTTTGTTTATCATATCCAAAAACAAATGATACTTATATAGTGCAAACATAAGAACAAGACACAATTATGAGCAAACAACTTATAAGTGCATCAAGTTCATACCTATCCAAAAAAAACGATACTTATATTGTGCAAACATGAGAACAAGACTCAAATGTTCAATGATGACGTCAAATTCCAGTTTAGCCTGTGCGGATACAATCATTACCACAAATTTTTCAAAAGTTTACTGCAGTAAAATGCTTTTCAAACTTCTTTTTAAGTTTTAAACTAATAAATAAAAGTTTTCCCTTTTTTCTCATGATAATTGCCAACATTGGATTGGGTGCTCTGCGAACAAAATAAATCAATATTCTGTGAGCCAAGTTCAGGGAATTAAGCATCTTACACAAAAAGTAGAGGAATTTTTTAGAATCCTTTGAAAAAATACATGCAGTTTGCTTACAAAAAGCAGAAAAGGTTTAGTAACGACTAATAAACAACATGACAAAAAAAATTATTGACAGTCATAAATTACTAAAACTAAAACTGACGACTGCGCTAGGCGTGTTAGTGTGTGAGTGTGTAATTTGTTAAGCGAGTCAGCAGGGTGCATCGGGTCAGCTGCAAATGTCCATTTTCATGTTGTACAGGACCTTTGCTACACTGAAATGCCAATTGGAGTTACATAGCATCTGCTTGGCTAAGCCCAAGAAAATTATAAGACTGACTAGCTAAGATTTCTTATTCCCCAAAAAAGATGCATATCACCTCAGGACACAATAATATTTTTGAAGAGTTTTCTTTACAATTTAGGACATTACAACAAAACAAGTGATCTGCCTTAAGTCTAGCCGTATTTCATACATACTCTAGGTGGTTTAAAGGGGTAGTCTGTGGTGAATTGTATGTCCAGGAAGAACACTCCGCCCTCATACGCTGAAGATTTTGGCCCAAGTATTGTTGAGCTCCACTCGTACAAGTTGTCTCCCTTGGGGCCAGCACTGTGAAGCGATAGAAGTTATGTAATGGTAAGACAGGATATTTCTTTATTTATCTACGCGGGAAGATTGCTTTGGACAGTTCCCAGATACATGTATATTCACATACAATTACACTTTATATGATACAGTTCTACTTATCCATATTCCTTCTTTAGTATAGCAAAATAAATTTAAAACATAAGAAACTGAGCCTTCGAAGAAATAGTCCCAACTTCTTTGACAAAATGCCAAAAAGAAATTTTTTTTAATTAGGCCTTAAAATATTGGACAAATGATTTCTCGAAATCTCTCAGATTTGGTTTTTGGTTGTAAAATGAATTGTATTTTAAAAGACAATTTTAGCTTTGTTTAATAATAATAATAGTGATGATAATGATAATAATAATAATAAGAAGAAGAAGAAGGAGGAGGAGGAGATGGAGGAAAAGGAGGAGGAGAAGAAGAAGAAGAGGAAGAGGAGGAAGAAGAAGAAAAAGAGGAAGAAGGAGGAGGAGGAGGAGAAGAAGAAGAAAAAGAAGAATGATAATTGTAGCTCAGATTGGCGATAAAGAACAAACACACAAAAAATT
>BMAT01013830.1:190816-203420 GCA_019649035.1 Elysia marginata | reverse complement strand
AGGTGCTTTCATTTTTTTTTCTCTGTTTGTCACTTAATATCTCTCTCCCCACCCCCACACTCCCCTTTATTTGTGCGCACGCAAAGGGACTTTTAAGAAATATCGTTACCGGTAGTATTCAGGGATGCAAGTTTTCCGATTTTTGCAGGAATTCCGATTTTTTAGCAGTTTTATTTAACTGAAAAAGTAGGAACACTTGAAAAAAACTATGAGAAATGTTAAAGAAATCATCCTAAATTAAGAGTTTAGAAAATCAAACACTTCTTTTTAGTTGTATAGCTGTTTAGGCACTAGTACTGAGTTCTATCTGTCTCTTTAAATTGATCCATCAAATGTTCTATTATAAGGGCACCTACAGAGTGTAAAATTTTCCTGCTTTTTTAGCATGATCCTCTTGCATCCCTGAGTATTACTAGTTTTGAGGTCTCTCCTGAGTTAGCATATGATTCAACATACCACCATTAGTACATGTACTGTTGCATTGTCAGAGCTTTGAATTTTGAAAGGAATCAGGGCATTGACTTTGGATAACCACCATGTAAGAAACTCATTGCCTTCGTTCTACCCGATAGAGAGTAACGTAAGAACCACACGTCAGTAGGAGTAATGCCTCTACATGTATATACATGTAGTAGCAATAAAGAAAGACGATCACAAACTAAAATCTAGCAACAGACAGGCTCTAGCACTGTTGTCTCCGCCTCCTATGTTTCGATAGTTTTTCTCCCTTTCTCTATACTCTACAGTACATGCATGTTATTACATGATGCTCTCAACCTCAACCTTCAGCCTCACGTCCAGACTCTGACAGGTTATCTAGTGTTATGTAGCGTTAGGTCACTCACACTCTGGCTTGGGTTCACCTCCTAAAGGGTCAGTCCCTGATCTGTTACTTTTGTAAACATCTTGGCTGGTCACTCTGGTAATGAGTACTCACTTCCGACCATTTTGGTTCTTTAATTAGTAAACCCCCAGAAATGGCTACAAAAAGAAGAACAAAATTGTTATCGGATTATTCCAAAGACACTTATCCATAATGATACGAGTAAATCTTTCTTGGTGCTATATAAGTCAAAGATGAACTTCTGTTTATGTAAAAAAAACCCACACTAACTGATGGAATCACCGGAATGACGCTGTATTCTTGTCTTTAGAGGACTTAAACGTTTTGTTCTCTGTATACTCTCTCTGTCTCTCTCTCNNNTCTCTCTCTCTCTCTCTCTCTCTCTCTTTCTCTCTCTCTCTTTTTCCCCTTCTATTTGTCTGTCTATCTTTTCATCTATTAATCTGTCTGTCTATCTATTTAGCAACCTGTCGATCTATTTATTTATCTCTCTATCTGTCTTTCAGTAAGGCCCCCTCCCCCGTAATTATGTGATAAATCAGTTAAACCTTTTTTGAGATGGTTATTTACCACTCGGAAATTGGACGATAGTCCTGTTGAGAATTTAGATATAGACTCGAACTCTAACAAGTTCGAGAACACTGGCTTCTAAGAGCAACAAAGAGCTAGAGCTGCTAAGGCTGCCTCAGTGTCTGTGGCCTCGGAATCCCACGCTGTTGATGCGTGAAAACTAGGCCTGGACCCTTGACTAAGCTACAGGCAGCAGCAGACCTACATAGCATTTAACTAGAATACAGTACCTTGTATCAAGATAGAGGGTAATGTATATAGTACAAGTATAACAACCCTAATCTTGTGGTGATGCCTGTACTGTTGAGATTACTATCCCCAGTCCTCAATGTACTATCCCTGCGGTCTGGTTCTGTGGTATCATCTTTCATGGTTTGCCCCACCGGCAATACTTACATGTATCGTTTTTTCTCCTCGAAATAAAAACAACCACGAAAGGCCTCAAAATTAACGCTTATTAACTTTGAGACCGTCAATTGCCAAACTAGGGCAGAATACTCTTCGGTACGACTAAGAGTTACAGAATGTAATACTTTCACACTTATTTTTTTCCATTTTGAATTTAAAAAATCCTGATTTGGATATGAACTACTCATCTAAGAAAAAATATTTTTACCAGTAAATTCCTTATGGAAAAGCAAATCTTACTGCTGTATTGACTTCACTTGAACTTTTTATGTGAAATACATCAATGCTCGCCCTGAACTCAGAATTTTTTTTTTTCATAAAGTAGAACTACCCCTGACTTATACTAACATATGGGATACTTAACGTCTTAAGGTCAGTCATGTTTTTGTGAGGCTTTAGTACCTCTAGTGGTCATCTTATTCTTAGGTGTTATGAACAATGGCAAAGACTGGCCAATTAAGCACTGCCCACGAGTAAGTCTTTTCTTTCCCCCCACTTCCCCCTTCCCAATCATACCCGATTATACTTTTTTATGGAATCTCTGAAAATGTGGCTTTACCTACTTTACACATTCGCCAAATTTCAGGTTTTTCACGCTATTTCATCCATTTATAGTATATTGCACAACGTATGTCTATGCCAATATTTATTATACAAGATGAAATGCTAGGCTCATTTTCAGATTGTTTTATTTTCAGAACCATTTGACATACTTGCCCAAGTAACGCGTTTTTTCGACTGTATTAAACATTTTTCCTTCTATAAACTCACTTCTACACTTGAACGCAATTCTTAAGCTGCATGAATAATAATCAATGTCTTAGGTGCATCCCCATATTTTCATCCTCATCACCGGGCCTCTATCTAAATTCTCCTTTAAATTTGTTAGTATCTGTATTTGTTTCTACATGTAAAAGATTCGGTCATCTCTAGGGCAAAACAACTTGTTGCCCTCTCTCCCCTGAATCAGTTTATTAACCTCTGGTCCTATATATATAAAACCAGCCACTCTCTCCTAATTACTTTGTATTCATTGCGTGTCTCTTGTTCCAACAGGTCGCTGAGCGGGGTGATCGGGGGCGTGCCCTCGCTGAAGAAGCTCCAGGGATCCTCCAACGACGACTGGGTTGACCGCATCAACCATGTGTGGACAGTGTTCCTGCTGGCCCTGTTCGCCATCGTGGTCAGCACGGGTCAGTTTGTCGGTGACCCTATACACTGCTGGTGAGTACGGAATGCAGCCAGCCTTCATTCACAGGGATGTAACTCTTTCAGATTTAAGCTGATTTCGCTCCCCCCCTCCCCCCTCACATTTGGGATTTCAGCTTAAATTATTTTCTTAATTTTATTGGGGGAAAAAAAGAGTAAGTTATTTTTTTGCAGTATTGAACTTAATTAAGAATACAATTGCTGCTCCTAAGCCTTCTAGAGAGTTACTCTTGCCTATTGTTACTATATAAATCTATTAATTCCAAAGCACTAGGACTCTGACATCGTTTTCAGCTTTTTTTTCATTGGCCATTAAGCCTGTATTCAGTATCTCTGTACAATAAGCCTTAAAGAATTTAACGTACCCCGGATACTTTAATTGAAGGGCAGGTGGGGCTCTCGGTGAAAAATAAAAATTATGTCATGATTTTTAGCCCAGACTATTTTATCACAGTAACCAGGTGGAACAGCTGTAAAATAAGGGAGCCCTACTTTCTGTCTGATATGACTTTTATTATATTTTTTACATATGAAAGCTGAAAATAGGATTCTCTGATCTAATGATTATATTCTCATGATGAAGTTTACGACCTGTAACTATGACGCACAGGTTTTTACATGCTTTTTGCTTTTTTATTACAGTATCTACTTGTGTAATTAATAGCTAAAATGCTATATTAATCAACCTTAGATTCTTTTTTTTTATGATGTGTCATATATTATATATGCATGTATTGATAACAATCCTTCATATTAACTCTTATATTCTTAAAAAAAAATATTCTACTTTCAGGTGTCCAGCGGAATTTACGGGAGCCTTCGTAGATTATGCGAAGTCGTACTGCTGGATTAAAAACACGTACTATATCCCCATCGAAACCCCCATCCCCATCATGCATGAGAACCGCGAGTCTGAAGAGTTGACCTACTACCAATGGGTTCCCCTTATCCTGCTTTTTATGGTGAGTCTGTAGACATTTGCGTTGAAACTCAAGCAGGATAGAAGCCCTTCTTTTATAATTATTTTCAACGATGAGCTTTAAATGTATTTCAGGTAGTTCATCTTCCCTCCCCCTCCCCGATTTCTTCCAATCTTTCAAGACAAGCAACAGAGCTGCCTAGCACTACTGATTTCAGTATTTTAATGACTAACAAAATACTGCAGTAGCCTACGGTTAGCAAACTAAAACTCGCTTTGCCTGGGGAACATTTAAACCATCAGTAAACTTGAAAATATGGCTTAGGTCACCTACAAATTTTTAAGAAAAATTTTTGTTTTTCAAAATATTACTCAACCATTAATCATGTCTCTGAAGATAGACTCACAGCATTAAATTGAAAATTAAGGCGATCAAAACCTCAAGGACTGAACACCTACTACGAGAAACTACCTGATATACAGGGAGTCCCATATGATATGGCTTAATCTTTGATCTTGTCATTGCAAGCACTGAAATGTTTTTGAAAATTCTGATAGGGGATGCAACTTTGAAGCAATAGATTCTTTTTTTTAATGTAATTTGTGTTGTTCCTTGTTCTCACTTAAACTTGTAAGAGCGAAGATTAGTTGATCAGAAAGCTTGCTGTCTGTCTGTGTGGTTGTGTATTGATACTAACAATAATAATTAATGATATAAGATGAGCAGCACAGAATTTTCTTAAAGAGAACAAATATATGTGTGATTTGATGTGCATGAAGATCTGCAAAACTAGTTATTTTGAAAAATTATTTAAAATTAACTCAGGTAGTCCCAACATGAGAAAATATTATAAAAAAAACCCTTTTTTACACCAATTTGAGTCTTTTTTTTTCTTACTTTTTAAATGTGTGCTCTCTGTGTGTTCGCAGGCTTTTATGTTCAAGTTTCCAAACATTTTATGGCGGTTGTTCAACGGCGGCTCAGGTATCAACCTCGACAAGATTGTAGACATGGCGGAGAAAACACAGCTTGGCTCTCCAGACGACAGGGAGAAAACCATCGACCACATCTCGAAATATATGGACAGGTGAGGACCGTTGGTGAATTAAGTAAAGTTTTCCATACTTGAGAACGAGGAGAAAGGTCCTTATTTCTCAGGCACACAGCATAGCGAGGTAGTTTGCCATTGCTTTCCTCCCTACCTTTACTTTTGCCGAGTCTTAAGAGACCTAGTGCTGGGTGAGCACAGGAGAGCAAATAAAATTTAGCCCATACTAGGGATTGAACCCAGGACCTCTCAGATAGCGGTCAGCCACCCTACTGATTGTGTCACTGCTCACCCCTAGGCAAGTTTTATTGGGCTTAGTGGAGGCAAAAAATTAAGTCTTAGTTAACTGTAGGGTGTCAGTTTTTCTTCTGATGTAAATTCAAAGTGGGGTTTAATGCGTAACCAATTAATCCATTATTTGTTATGGAAACACAGGCTTTGATTAACTCAATTGAGTTGCGCCCTATAAGTCAGCCTAAGTATCTAGAATCTCACAATTGTTGACAATTTGTTTTCGCCTAAGTAAAAAATTAGTAAAAAAAAAAAAAAACAATAAAAAATTTTTTTTCAATGGAAAAATACCAAATTCAACTAGAAAAGATGCCCTTTTAACAATACCATGATGGCTGCCTTTCGACCTATAGCTTTTTGGAAAAAATTCCATAATCCGTGCTATCATACGATACGATGCAATTTGAGGGCTCACTTCAGCTGTCATATCATATGATAGGATGCAACTTCATTGGGTTAAAAAGAAAACACACACCTAAATACATCCGGATTTTTTACTTCATGCTGTACAGATGGCTAGAGACCCACCGAGAGTACCACTGGAACATGCTGGTCCGAGCCAAACAACAGTTGTCTCGCTTCTGCTGCTTCTTCTGCAACAAACGTGCTGGCACTTACCTCACTGCCTTCTACCTGTTCATCAAATGTGTGTACGCAGCCAACGTGATCGGACAGTTCTTCCTCTTGAATGCTTTTCTCTCACAAGATTTCACCCTGTATGGGTTTGAGGTAAGTTTTTACACCAGTCACAGTGTAGCCTTTATGGCTTGCATATCTTCAAATTTTAATATTTTAAATCTAATTTTTCAGTTCAGCTAGGCATTTCTGTTGTTAATGAAGAAATACAGAATTGTAAAATTGTATTTTAGTTTTGGTAGCTCATTGTGGTTTTTTTTGTTTCATTCTTTGTAAACCTTAGTATTTTTACGAAGTGGCAACAAAGTGCTTATTGAATGACACTGCTATGGTGCAGCCTTATGTTTGGCTAATAGTTTGAGGCTTCAACATCCTTAAGAAGATGTATGTCCAGCAATGCAAGTTTTTCACTTGTTGAACACATTTTTAATAATTTTTAAAAAAAACACATTAAAAAAAACATTTTCCTGTCTTTCTCTGTCGCTTAAAAGAATGATTTTAAAATTATTATTTTTCAATGATAAGCAATATGTAACTAACTTCGAAGCTCTTTAGACTTGAGTTTTTTTTTAAGAACTGTCCATCCAAATTTCCATCCATCAGGTTCTCAACATGCTAAGCTCAGAAGAGGTTACCTGGAAAGAATCGAGCCGGTTTCCGCGGGTGACCCTCTGCGACTTCAAGATCCGTCAGCTTCAGAACATCCAGACATTCACGGTGCAGTGCGTCCTTCCCATTAACTTGTTCAACGAGAAAATCTTCATGGTCATCTGGTTCTGGCTGGTGTTGGTGGCTGTTCTTACCTGTATCAACATGATCAGGTGAGTGACCAGTGTCCAGTGGGGTGATGATAACTGTGTCATGGATAGGCTATGTGTAACTTTCCTGCCTAGCTACAGAATTTTAAGATACAGGGATGTATTATATTCATTTAAACAAACCCCCTATGGTGTAATTGTTTTTCAAACCTTGATTATGTCTGGAATTATGGATTGACTTTGAAAAATTTGTTAGAGGCATGAGTAAGATGAAGAAAAAATGGTTGTAAAGGAAGATGAAGAAAAAATGGTTGTAAAGGACTTAAAGAGTGGTCATAAATGACTACAGTAGCACAACTTACAGCCTCAAATTTGAACATTACTACAGGACAAGAGTCAAATGTGTCTTTGATGAAAGAAAACAAGCATTTTCTCATCTCAAAATGTCCCATCTCTGCAACTGAACTCTTTTCGTAGTGGTACCACATGTATATTTGGGACCAGTTCAGGCACAATAATATATATGTTTGACGCAAATCTTGTTTTGAAAAATTAATTAAGCTTGCACCAGGCAAGACAGATTTTTAAAATAATAGTTTTTTTGTTACTATTGATCAGAAAAGCAGAATATGAAGGTGATAAATGTAAGTAGAACAATGGTAATTCTCTCTCGATAAAAATAGTCATGGGAATGATGATAACGTGAAAGTTATTCTAAAGCTCATAGAAAAGATAATGATGATGAAGGTAGTAGATAGTTACCAAATCAATGTGTTTTCCTCCATATTACAGACAGGTTTGTAAAGGCTAAACTCCCTAATAATATCCTTCTAATCTTTATAATCATATTAAAAAATATGGCAGTATGGATAATAGGGGCAGAGAGGTTAGCGTGTCGGACTTGTGATCCGGCTGTCGCTGGTTCAATGTGTTCTGGTGGAGCTGCTCTTGCTTTGACACTGTTATGCTGAGTAACAATGCCAAATTTGCTGAAAGGGACCGATAAAGTGAAATGAACAAATTAATAAATAATATCACTCTGAACTCTATAATTGTGTTTAAAATATTAGTCTTGATAATTATATCATATAAACATTTTTTTCAGCTGGCTGTACCGAGTAATTTTCAAGAGGAATCGCGCTGGCTACATCAAGAAATATTTGAAGATAAACAACGAACTTCACACCGGCTTCGACAAAAAACTCTGCCAGAAGTTTGCGGACGAATACCTTCGAGACGACGGAGTGTTCGTTATCCGAGTAATTGCAAAGAACTCGACGGATCTGGTGGCAACGGATCTCGTGGATAAGTTGTGGAAGTTGTACCGTCACAAAAGGATGAAGAAGACGGACGGCGAGGAAGAGGCTGCCCCTCTACCACCTTTCCCTCCCTACGATTCGAAACCGGCGGAAACGGACAAAGAGAAGGAGGCATTGAACCCTTGATGTTAATTAAGAGACACTGAGAACAGAGCTGCCCGGGACAAACAAAAAGCAGTACCTGCAGTATAAACTATATGAGAGATACTGCATTTTGTTTGTCCACGGCAGAGAGTTTGGGGGATTGGATTATTGTTGTTAAGAAGCCTTATCCTTCCAGGCATACGACTGTTAACTAATACTAAAAATAAAACAGGACAACCTTGTAGATTGCACAAGAAAAGTTGATGTAGTGAGAGCTCAGCAAAAGAAATTTTTTATGAATCTGGGGAAAATCCCACCCTTTGCACAGCAAATTTAAGACTGCTGAAATTTTTAGTTGAATGGGCATTATCTTGATTTTTATTTGCAGGTTTGCCTTCTATATATCGCTATTCAAATTTTATGTATTTTAACTTTGAATAAGTGTTTTTTTTTTAGTCTAACTCTACTGCCATATTATTCTAAATATATGGGCATGTTATTTTATTTTTTTTAAACGCTGCCTGTTTTACACCCCATAAGAATTTTTAGTGTCAAACATTTTAAGAAAGAAATGGCTTTTATTGAAAGTTTTGTTTGAGTGTTAAGAATTAATGCAGGGTTCACATCAATCCCACTACAATTTTACTGTCCGTTTTGTTTTGTTTTGGTTTATTTTGGTGGGGGAAGGGGGGTTAACAAATCTTTCCTGTGACTGGCTCTTTCTACTTGTATTTATGAACAGAATAGAAAAAAAAAAATTAAGTGAGGTGGTTCATTTACTTAAAAACTGCATTGTATGACTTGCTGAAATAATGAATGATAAGAATTAAGATAAGTTCACAAACGAGTTTGCAATTTTCTATGTCTACACTTAATTTTTGTAAGTTATAATCAAATCCAAGAGTTTCACTTTCAGCTGTTTTAAACACTTAAATGTTTGTTGAATATTGGTTTTATATTCTGTTTCAATGCACAGAATCCATTTTTATCCAAAAATGTTTTGGTCGAAATATTTTTAGAGCTACGCAAACATTTGTGTCCTAAAAAGTTTTCCTAATGCTTTTATCAATAGCTCTTTAATTACCTTTTTTTTTCTTACTTGTTTCGACCAAAAGGATTTATATTGGATTTGAAAAGGAATTTATAGGGAATGGAAAAACACTGTTGAATCACCCATCTCTCCCCAGCTACTAGTAGGCCTACTGTGTAAAAATATAGGCACTGTAAGTTTCAGACTAGAGTTGGATCAAAATTTTTTTTTTAAAGGTGGAAAGCAAACGAATTGTTCATCTTCGCCTTTGTATTGTTCATCTAATCCTTGTCGGTGTTATGATGTTCCATCTATTTGTTTCAAAGTTTAAAGTTCCTCATTCCGCTATTGCATCACTGACAAACTGGACCAAACTTGTATGTATGTATGCATTCCCATTTTCCTGTCATTACCAAGAATTTTTATCTACAAATCTTCTAATATTTTTTTTTATTCTCAATAAATGGGACCAATTTTTTTAATGTTTTTGTCTCTTTTGGCAACATTTCCAACTTTTTAGATAAAGGCTATATGTAAGAGATTTCTTCTATACAATACTATCATGTTTCTAAGCAATTATTCATATACTATGTATATATCACATATAATTATAATTATGTAAGAGGAAAATTTGTTTCAGATCTGGTACAGTGAAATGGTTGCTTTTTGAAACTAGATAACTAAAACACCAAAAGGATTGCTTTGTATACATTAACAATGTGTTATCGTGGTTGTTATTGTTGTGTACTGCAGGATTCATGCACAATATCAAGCCCACTTATGTAACATTCTATTAATATGACGTTTGCTCTAAATGATGCACTTTAGTTCTACACCAAATGAAACTATTTTGTCAAAATCACCTTGAGGATCTCTTTGTTGATTTATGCTGAAAAAAAAAAAACGAAGTTGAAATCTGTCACTTTAGCCCATGAAGAAAATCTAAGATGCCAAACGAAATAGTTTTTGTTGAAGGTGTTGGTTTTGTTGATTGTTTTTGCCTGTTCTTAACAATAACAGTGTGAAGTGAGAATAGCAGCTTTTCATGCTTTTGTTTGTCTTTTTGTTTGTTTGTTTCGGATTCATTTTCATGTGTTACATTTATAAACTACAATATGATATAACAAATACTGTACTTGAAAGGGGAGACTAATCTGTATCACAATATCATGTGACACTGTTACCTTCCCTTAGTACTGACGCTAAATCCCACGTCTTCCACGACCCCAGCACACCGCCAAGCTGTTCACTTGTTCTGATCGGTCTATTTTTAGTCCAGTCAGCAGTGCCTTGTCCGTGTTGGTTTGTTTATAGTGCTCTTCTATGTAAGGAGTACAACTTCTCTTCATATGTGCTCCCTTTTCAGCTCTTCCACAATGTCATCATGTTTTACCTGTATTCTGGTGCCTTTTCATTTTCTTGTAGTTATGTATTATAATCGTGCCTTGTCTAGAAAAGTTTTTTTTATCCCATTTTTAGTAGGACATAGTTTTGACAACTTTAATAACTACTTGCGCTTTTACCGCGTCTCTTTTGAATCACCATCTGTGCTTTTATTGTGACTTTTTAACCATTGCTGCTGCATAAGTCTCATGCATGTACACCGTTTTAAATCGATTTTACTACGTGATGCAAAATTTGTATCTTTAGAAAACACGTACAGGATTTGTTGTGAATGTGCGTCCCAGCATTCATTGCAGGATGAATAATATTGATAGGTTAACACTAAACTTAGATCTCTATATTTGTAGGCCTACAAGTTTATACCAAATCACATCCACGGCCTTAAAGATTGAAAATTATGCTTACAGTTGTAATAGGAAGTTTACATAAAGTTACACCAAATGTTTGTTTTAAATGTTACATAAAAAATCAAAACATTTTCTAGACCACTGCAACTCTATGGATAAAAATTTTTCTCAGTTACGATGTTTGTTGTGAAATCAAAATTTTACTCTTGAAAAATTTTTAAACCCGAGAATCATTGAATGTGTGAAAGCTTTTTAAAAATGTTAATTAGTGATTTAATTACTGACGGTCAAAATTCATGTATTTGTCCTTCTGTTGTTTCTTGAAAAGAAGGTCATTCTTTTGCCTGGTGCTTAAAGTGAGTGTGAGTTAGTGCAGGAAACTTGACTGTACTGTGAGATTGGGAGCAGAATGTGACACTTGACTGTTTACGATGCCGCCAGTCTGAATAAAAGCGGCAGCAGTCTTTTTTGTAATTTTTCTAAACCAATCAATAATTTATCTTCTAAATTTTTTCAAATGCCTTCAAAGTATGAAACAAGCTGAAAAGATTCAAGAGTCTTTATTTTTTTTGTTGTTTGTTTAAAAAGAACAAGTAAATTGGTAAAAACAGTGAATTTTTATTTCCCAAACTTTAGACAACTAATTCAGTAGATGTAATTGGGAGATATTGAGTGATTTTTGGCTTGCAGTGTTTGAGGAGTTTTTTCTGTGTGTGTGTGACTGCTAATAGAAATGAATAAATGGGTGCCTGACGAAACATTGAAATGAAAAAAAATTTTGTTTTCTTTCATACAAAACATTGGCATCACCAATGTGCCTTACTTGTAATATACTATGCAAATTATACTTAATCATCGCTTCATATACTAAAACAAAGCAAAACATGGTATATGTTTGTTTTTTTTCATATGTACCTGCAAATTTTTTTTTTATACACATCGAATACCTTTTAACAAAGACATTACCCACCACATTTTTTCTAAAAAATTTTAAAAATGTTTGTTGTTTCATGATCAAAATTTTATGCCTTGATATATGTAATTATAATAACGAAGCAAGAGGCCTTCTGTATACAGTATATTTCACGTTGCCCATCAAGTGTTGTCTGTAAAATCAAATCATTTACTTAAACGTACTTCAGCATTGATTCTGTGTGTACTTCTATACCAATTTCTTTTTTTTTTCCTTCCAAACCAAATGCTTTATTAAGGTTTGGTGTAAAAAAAAATAGCATCTGGTTTTTCAACAAGAATTTGATCCTGATGGTGCTTATTGATGCATTTCTCTGTCACTTTAGTAGATTTTACATTGTTTTCTTATGGCTCTTATTAGATTGGACAGTAGATTTTACATTGTTTTCTTATGGCTCTATATTAGATTGGACGAGGTGGTGTTATTGTTAAAGAAAAAGCTGGTTGATTTTTCCTGTCCAAGTAAATAGTGAGATCAGAAGAGTAAGTAAAGCCCATTGTGTAATACTGTTTAAGGTATGACTGAGCAATTTTATGTTAAACCTTACAGTTATCACTGAGTAAAATTTTGATCTTAAAGCCATGATCTTGTTTTACGGTAAGCCCATGGTGTAATAATGTTATAGATACATTGTCAGAAAGATTACAAGCCTTGCAGTTATTGTTGAGTAAAAAAAAAAAACAACAAACTTTTGTCTCAGTATAAATTTCATTATACCTTGCTTCCATGTTGAATGAGTCAAGAGTCTGAAATTCCTTTTTTT
>BMAT01013830.1:28198-38804 GCA_019649035.1 Elysia marginata | reverse complement strand
GCGAAAGTCATGAATGTCATGTTGCGTTTCTTTTGGCGCTCAGTATATAATCACCTACACATTTTCAATAGGAACGCACTGTGTGAAAGCAAAAAACAAAAAAAAACAAACAAAAAAAAACAACCCACGAATTAATGACCTGCACCCAATTCGGAGTTTTCAGTACGGGATACGCATCATGTGACATCGGTTTTTACATTTTCCTTTCTGCCGGTGTGAAAATTTTTGCAACTACGAAATTCTACCAAGAGCGTCACAAAGAATATGATTAAGCGGTAAAGTAGAATAACGGTGTCTTTTTTTTTTTAAAGCAACACTTAAAGACAATAGAGGTTAGAACTGGTATTTGATCTTTCTCGGCGCTAGAATATAAGTTATTATGACAAATTGTTACTTCTGTGCTGTAACGAACATCCAACGTTATAGAAGCACCATGGCCCAAAACAAAACGTATTTGTGAGACAACGAGTGTGAATAGAAAAAAACGTGGTTGATATTAATTTTCAACAAGAACCTTTTTAATAAAAACAACTACCAAGTAAAAATAATATTAATAATAACAATAATAATAATAATGATAATAATAATAACAATATGAATAATAAGAAGAATAATAATACTAATATTTTTTAGTCTTCTCAAGGGATGAGCGTAAAGTTTTACAGAATGCTAACAGGAAGTAAATAATTTTGTCAACATTCAGATGTAACTATTCCTGATTTGCCCTGGTAACCGGCGCATATTTTAAATAAATCATGAGTCTGCCGAAAAATCTTCGAAATTAATAGTTATTTATAAAACAGCGGTCAATCTCATGTTGTTTGTATTTAATGTACCTGTAATCTATACACTCCAAACAGATGTCAGCAATTATTGATCTAATCGTATTGAATCTCAGCGGGTTTGTCTTACAGAAAAATTCCGCTACTCTCTTTGAAAATTCCATTCCCTATGGTAGAGTGTGGGCTTAAAGGAATGTGAGAGCGAGATTGGATAGGTTTTATCGACTACACGGCCATTGAAAAAGAAAACCCGAGATTTTTGAAATTTTCTTGGCTCTTTTCAGACAGTTGTTCCAACTTTGGTTTGAATCTTATCCAGCAATTCTTTATAAAAGTCTGAAATTTTTTATACGTCTCAGCATTCTCACCATAGAAGCAAAATCTCGACCTATTTAGTTTCAACAATGAGACGACAGTACAGGGAAAAAAGTCTTGCCAAAAAGGAAATTCTTTGCTTGCATGAGAACGGCATCTATTACTAATATAATGGTTCTGACCTCTATCTCAGCAGGGTCACGTGATTCTTGAGAAAACAAAACAACAACCTCCCCAGCCTTTTTCATGCACATTGCGCACTCCTTTGTGTGGCACGATAGGTCCAAAATGATATTACGCAGCCTAACTTAAACCGCTTTTAGAGAACTTTTGACAAAAAATTTCGAACAAATCGTAAAAACCACCTGATATATATGTAAGTCAAAAAACCATTGAGCTAGACAAAAAAACCCAAAAAGATTAGTAATTATTATCTAAGCACTTCTAGACCATAGGCCCTACAGACATGTTGAAATTGGCCCAAAGTTGTACTTTGTCTTACAGATTGGAATTGGCATAACTTTTAAAATCTTATGAAAACAGTAAATTTTATCAATTCAAACCAAAAAAGTCTTTCTCTTCTGTTTGTATGTCTTTCTGTGATTTTAACTAAATTTTTTAAATCATACTCCAAATAACTGAGATTCTAAGGTTTCAAAGAGAATAGTCTTTCGCAAGAAATTCAAATCAAGGTTTAAGAGGAAAAAACAAAAAAAAAAAGCCTGGAAGGTCTACAGACGCCCCTAAATATCAAAGGGAATAATTTTCTCAAACTCTAAATTTATCCTGTTGTTCCAAAAAAGGAATTTTAGAAAATAGGCCACAGAAAGAAAAATTAGAGGGAGAGAGAGAGAGAGAGAGAGAGAGAGAGAGAGAGAGAGAGAGAGAGAAAGACAGACTAACAGATAGACAGGGAGATAAAGATAGAGAAAGAAAAAGAGAGAGAAGGAGAGAGAGAGAGACAGGCAGACAGACAGATAGACTGGGAGAGACACATTGACAGAGAGATAGAGACAGATATAGATAAAGATAGATAGATAGCTAGATAGATATAGAGATAGATATAGAGATAGATAGAGAGAGAGAGAGAGATAGAGAGAGAGAGAGAGAGAGAGAGAGACAGAGAGAGAGATAGAGAGAGTATGAAGCCCACCTAGAGCGTGAAATATTTGACTTTAACGCCCTGAGCAGCATTTTCAGCACCGCAAAAACTGAAGTGCGTCATTATCATAAAAAAGAGAAGTTTTATCCAAATAATTTTCCCGTAATGCATCAACGAAATTTCAAGTGCACTTAATGCAAAAAATATAATTGAAGTAATTTCTATTTTAATTTATAAATAACTGTCTCGCGGTAGGGTTAGATTGGAAAGTAGTTTTCTTTGGGCCAATTTTCGAAAATCTTTTTCAATTACGGAATACCAACTAGAATATTATTTGGCTATGAAAAAATGAATCGCTATGGATTTTGGTTTAAATTCTGACTCTATTTCTACATTTCTGTACGTTTAGTACTGACCGATGACGCAGCTACGAAAATGAAATGTCCAGTTTTCTTCGACCTCTCTCTCTCTCTGCCTGTTAAGGCGAATTTCTCAAGGGTGACACAGTCAATAGAGCGTCGGGCTTGCAATGTGGCTATTACGGATTCGATTTCAATCTTAAAGTCTTGTTGCTTTAGGACAGCACTAGCAACGTTTCGGCACCTCGCTCTGCCTACCTGTGAATTGGAAAATGGGTACCCGGCTATAAAAAGTAGCGTACACGATGTTAATATGTAAAAAGCATTAGTATTAATGCCACACTAAAAACAACTCTACCTCTAAGCTCACTTATGTTTTGAAATACGAGGTGAATCTGCTCATGTTAAATTGCTTGCCCGGAAAAAAGTGTAATAATAACAAACCTTCGATCTACCTATTGCAATGTAGACTAAAAGTATCTTCTTTTTTCTTTTAGATGAATAAAGTTCGTAGGAATTTTTCCCGGAGCATAAGATGTATGCTAGCTGGTGAATGTCGAGTAATTATTTCTCGTTTGTCTCCATGAAGCTTACTACAATAAGACAAGTTTCGTGTCAGATATGTAGAGCTTAAACCAAAGATCAAAACCAACTTTTGGGGAAATCGACAGGTGGACTCGTCATTTTCAATATAAAGTTATTGTTTAATTATAATATATGATTCTCTTAAAAAATTTCACTTCCAAAAAATATTTTACAAGATTATAGGCTTTTGGAAATAATTATAATCGAAGCAAACTAACAAAC
Source organism: Elysia marginata (assembly GCA_019649035.1). Lineage (NCBI taxonomy): Eukaryota > Metazoa > Mollusca > Gastropoda > Plakobranchidae > Elysia > Elysia marginata. The sequence continues at coordinate 35,439 of BMAT01013830.1, read as the reverse complement.
ACAAGTTTAATAAAACAAATGTTGGTTTCTATTACATGTATATAACGTTGTCCCACACATCCTCTTTGAAACAAGGGAAGTAAGCCTGTTAATTGACAAAGCAACAAAGAGCGGGAACTCTGAACTCAGAGGCTTTACTTTTTAGAGTTTTTGCTTTCATGAGGCGAAAAACAGATAGGCTTACTTACCAAATAAAAAGTGAAATTGGTAAAAAATAATTAAATTGTATAAACTTAAGACGCGGAAGGCATTGAGACTGAAAAAAAAAGTTTAAATAGTAAGATGAGAGCAGACGTAATTCCTTCTTTGAAATTCTTTTAACTGACGACGCACAGGCGTAGGAAACTAACGGTTGACTGGTAAGGAAAGTCGAATAAACCTAAATACCGTTACGAGGTATCTCCAGGTCATTCTTAACCTTCTCTACAATGTTAAGTTTGCCTTCTCCTAGCGATAGAAGAAACTACCGTTTCGCCTGGAAATACTAAACCTCCATCGATTGAAAGCTTAGTCTACACTAAAAAAAAAAAGACAAAACAAAACAACTCACTCTCGGGAAAGAAGCCAAGTGGAGAAGGCAAAATTTAAATAAATTTCCGTCTATCTAGTATAAAAGCTAAGTGAATAATTCACCCTACTGCTACTTCTATTCACTCGGAAAATCTTCTGGAAAATAAAACCATTCGGAAATCAGCGAAGAAACAAGCTTGGGAGCTCTTGAAAATGGAAAGAATGTGAAACACAGTCTTAAGTCCACGGCCTGAGTGGACAGACAGGACAATAGAGACCTTTAGCACACGCACCGTGTCTCACTACGCGTACGTAAAAATTGGGAAAGCAGATCGAGGAAACTATAAAAATAATGAAACCAGTTTCTAAAAAAACAGACCCAAAGACGTTCCCGTGATACTCACGCGTTGCTGCTTAAAGTCTGTAATAGCTCATTTTGTAAAATTAGATATGGTAGCTAGTCGTAATTACAATAGTTTTTTTTTTTAACTTAGGTCGCGTATATTAGGAACGAGGGATGACATAAACGCTCAATCTGTTTAGCTGGGTTTTAAGTTAACACTATAGCAGTATTAGCGTTTTTATTTTATATGAGGTATATAGCATTTGAGAGGCAGAATAAAAAATTTTGGAGTATAATGAAAGAGACGGAAACAAAACTGTAGAATACAAATACAAAAAAAAAAACAATAAAAAGAAAACAGGCTAGGCGAATTAGGTCAAAGAACATGACTTCTTAACAAAGTAACCATTTGAAAATTATTGCTAACAACAGTTACATTGCACAATATCTTTCTTACCACTGATATACGACGAAGTTTTTCACAATAACCATTATCATGATGTGTGTTAGAAAGAGAGCTTACTCTAAAATACCCTTCAACGCAAAATTCTTTACAAAATGCAGTCGAAATGGTGTTTTACGGAGCAAAATCTTTGTAAGAAAAAAATAACCATCGATCCTCTTATATACTACTAGAGGTATTATAAAAAACTAATTAGTAAGGTAAGCTATTCCAGCTGTAAGAGTACAGCCGAAACACATAAGCTATCGGCTTAACGCGTTCATCAGGCGTAAAAAAACAGCAAAACAAACAAACCTTTAAGACACTTAGAAAAATAAGCACACGACTAACAATCAAAGAAAAGCAATAATACTGTATTAACGATATTAACAGTAAAGAAAAACAATATAAAGATAAAAAAAAAAGTTGATTTAGGTAGAAAACAAAAGTACCCAGAAATCTAGATATAGATCTACAGAAAGGACTCCCAGAAAAAACAAAAGGTGGGAAAGGGGAGTTACTAATGGGAATGGGCTTGTGGAATCACGAAAGTAGTAGAGGAATTACACATCGAAAGAAATAATGGTCTCAACGGTAGGAAAAAAAAGAAACGAGAACTATTTACACTGAAAATAGGAATACACTAAATTTATAAAGTGGAGTAGGAGTACAACAATTCAAGCATTAAGATGTTTTTGACTGAGACGAAAAATGATTTCAACGATCCTTAAACTGCCGTTCCTATAGGAGTGGTAGCAGTCTAAAATCTTTGTCTACCAATCTGAGGAAACTATACCAATTCTAGGAGATGCTTTGCAGTTTCTAACTTTTATAGGAATTTGGTAAAAAGAATGAAAATAAAATCCACCAATTAAAAAAACAACATAAAATCTTCTTCAAGCAGTCAACTTGAGACAAAAAACCCTTCTTTTTATAATGATAAAATAATCATAAAGAGGCTGCATAAGAGCAGTTATATACGCTTTTTCATTGTGGATTTAGGCTACATTAATATACAGAAGTATCTATAAATCATGACCCTGAGATAAAACTCCAATAAAGTTGTGTCGTTCTATTGGATGTTTTTTGTTTTAATATCACCTGACTGGGTTTAGCAGTAATGTCTCTTCGTGAGTGAAAGAAGTCACCTGCGCCTGGCAGAAGGTTGGCAGATAATTTTTTAAATGAAGTTAAAAAAGTTTGTAATAAATTTGGTCAAATCTTGTATAGAGCCCGGAGCAACAATAAAATATTTGGGTTGATATAAATCTTGTAGCGTGAACACTGCGGAATAACAAGGGCTAAAAAAAAACAAAAATAAAGCAAATAAAATGCAAATAAAAAACAAAACAGAATAAAGCAAAACGAAACAAGGTTATAGCGCTACAACTTAAAGGCCAACACTGCAATATGTTTTGACACGTAAAAACGGACTGCTCTTAAGGTTCTCTCAAGGTCTCCCCGTGCACATAACTGTCTCTCAAGGTCTCCATGTGTTCATAAAGTTCTCTCAAGGTCTCCCTGTGCTCATAAAGTTCTTTCAAGGTCTCCCTGTGTTCATAGCTTTCTCTCAAGATCTCCCTGTGCTCATAAAGTTCTCTCAAGGTCTCCCTGTGTTCATAAAGTTCTCTCAAGGTCTCCCTGTGTTCATAAATTTCTCTCAAGATCTCCCAGTGCTCATAAGGTTCTCTCAAGGTCTCCCAGTGCTCATAAAGTTCTCTCAATGTCTCCCAGTGCTCATAAAGTTCTCTCAAGGTCTCCCAGTGCTCATAAGGTTCTCTCAATGTCTCCCAGTGCTCATAAAGTTCTCTCAAGGTCTTCCTGTGCTCATAAGGTTCTCTTAAGGTCTCCATGTGCTCATAATGTTCTCTCAAGGTCTCCATGTGCAAGATTCTCTCAAGGTCTCCCAGTGCTCATAAAGTTCTCTCAAGGTCTCCATGTGCTCATACATTTCTCTCAAGGTCTCCATGTGCTCATAATGTTCTCTCAAGGTCTCCCTGTGCTCATAAGGTTCTCTCAAGATCTCCCTGTGCTCATAAGGTTCTCTCAAAGTCTCCCAGTGCTCATAAAGTTCTCTCAAGGTCTCCCTGTGCTCATAAGGTTCTCTTAAGGTCTCCCTGTGCTCATAAGGTTCTCTCAAGGTCTCCCTGTGCTCATAAGGTTCTCTCAAGGTCTCCCAGTGTTCATAAAGTTCTCTCAAAGTCTTCCAGTGCTCATAAAGTTCTCTCTAGGTCTCCAAAGCTCATAAGGTTCTCTTAAGGTCTCCCTGTGCTCATAAAGTTCTCTCAAAGTCTCCCTGTGCTCATAAGGTTCTCTTAAGGTCTCCCTGTGCTCATAAGGTTCTCTCAAGGTCTTCTGTGTTCATAAGGTTCTCTAAAATTCTCCCTGTGCTCATAATGTTCTTTCAATGTGTCCCTGAGCTCATGATGTTCTCTTAAGGTCTCCATGTTTATGCCTCCTTTCTGTTAGGATAGACTGACAGATCTTCTAAATTCATGTAAAAGGATCTATTACATGTACGTTGGAAAAGTTATGAAATCAAATGAAATTTATGGTGCACCAGAAGTAAATGCGAGACTAGAAAACTCAAAATACTTAATATTAAACAAAAAAAATTGTCACCCTTCGTCAGAAAGCTATGAAATTAAAGGAAAAATCAAAGAGGATATGAATTTCACTTGTTTCTGTTGACCCAAATCTACGCTTTAAATTACGTTTGCTAAGCTATCAAAGAGCTATTTATTTCATATGTAAATCTTTAGGTTGTTTTAAAATTTATTTGAAGAGACGAGAGGGGAAGAGAGCAGAGAGAAAAGGGAAAGAGGAAGACAAGACAAAAGAGAGGGAGAAAAAGAAAGAGGGAGACGATGAGGAAGACAGAGAAAGACGGAGAGACAAAGGACAATAGGATAAAGAGAGAGATAAGGAGAAGAAGTTAGAGAGAGAGAGCAAGATAGAGAGAATGAGACGGAGAGAGAGAGAGAGAGAGAGAGAGAGAGAGAGAGAGAGAGAGAGAGAGAGAAAACAGGATTCAAACGTCAGGCATAGTGAATAAACTTATTGTACGTTATGGAGGTAGCTTTCAGATTTGGTTTTATTCGCAGCGGAGAACTAATACAAAAAAATCTAGTATCAATTAAAATTAATATTAACTTATTCGTCAGAGTTTATAATACTGTATTGAGACAATTTTATTCTGATAACACAAGTTATAACTTTAAGGATAAAATCCGGTAGTTAAATGGTTTTAATATGTCTACGAAAATTAAGACAACTAAATTTATGGGCCTGCATATTTCCTCCCACGCAAATGTAACATGGAGGCACCAACGAACAGGTGACAACGTCTCAAGCGTTGTCATAAAGTCAGTTAAAGTCAAGTCAACTCAAGAACCAGAAATACTTTCACTCTGTATTCACCTATTCATATTCTAATCATCACTTGCTCCCCTACATCTAATTAATTGTTATCATTTCTATTATTCTCCGCAAGTCAAAGGAGGCAAACGGATAGAAATCAGATCCAAAATTTTCCAGAATTTATCTGCGCAATCACAGAGCCAGAGGGTGACCGAGCGACTAATCTCTGCTTAGTACCAGGTGAAAGCTGGTGAGCACATAGAGACCCTGTGACGAGGCCAGGGTCGCTGTATTCCTGCTCCAGAGAGAGAGAGAGACAGACAGAGAGAGACAGACAGACAGACAGACTGACAGCAGAAAGAATGACAGACAGAACGAGAGAGAGAAAGAGAGAGAAAGAACGAAAGAGAAAGAGAGAACGAGGGAGAGTGAGTGAGAGAGAGAACGAAAGAGAGAGAGAACGAGAGAGAGAGCGAGAGAGAAAAATAACGAAAGAGAGAACGAAAGAGAGAGAGAACGAGAGAGAGAAAGAACGGAAGAGAGAGAGAACGAGAGAGAAGAGAGAGAACGAGAGAAAGAAGGAGAGAGAAAAGACATGGAGAAAGAATGTGTGAGACAGAGCGTATAAGCTCAGGTTTACTTGATTCCAAGGGCCACGTTGTTTTACCTTTTGCCTTCGTTTAAGACAAAAAGGATCTTTATTCGTTTTGAATTAGAAAAAATTTCATTTACTTCTACTATACTAATACTGCCGTTGCTCTACTACTGCTACTACTACTACTACTACTACTACTAGTAGTAGTACTACTACTACTACTATTGGGAAAGAGAAAGATATACAGAGAGAAAGAGAGAAAGAAAGAGAGAGAGAGAGTTAGAGAGAGAGACATTGATATGAATGAACAAAGACTCATTGACGGAGAGAGCGTATGACACGAAAATAGGCTGATAAAGATAGACGCTGGCCGATAAGGCGGGTTTAAGTGGAATATGTGGCTCGTCTATATATATTCAACAAACGCTTTACATCCTTAATTGGTAATATTAGTAACATTAAAAAAAAAAAACCAACAAGCGGGCGAGGTAGACACAATGTTGCCTGAGTCTATACTATGAGCACGACCGAAGCCTAAGCAACTTCCATATTCGATACGAGTATCTGAGAACAAGGAAAATATTTTCCACAACCGTGGACAAATTGTCTTGAAGAAAATTTTTAATGCGTTCCTTGTAACATTTTACAGTTTTGCCTATGCCGATTATTCAGACGCGCAAACCTCGGTCAACAATATTATCCATTAATAAAACTTAAAAGCTCCGAAGATGGTTTAGAACTGTAAGGGCAGAACTGTACTGGCGTCGGGACTGACTCTCAAATCGTAAGCCAGGGCATGATCTGAATAAATTATTCGATTATTCGGATTGACTTAGAAGAGTCGCTTTTCCGAATAAACCCTTCACTAACCGATTCAATGAAGCGTTTTAGGATCAATGATAGAGTCACTTACAAGAAGAATTATTTGAGGAGAGTCGCATCCTTGAGTTAATCTATTTTTAGACCGGAGTGTGGAAAATTGGCGAAATTTGCAAACCGTAAAAAAACCCCTCTGAATTTCACAGTTTGAGAACCATCAACCCACTCCCAGGGTTGTTTCTTCTTTTTTTTTTCTTCTCGGTTCGGAAAAACCACGCTAGATCGTGAATCATAATACAATTTTGCATAAAGCGATTCAATTATTCGATTATTTGGACTTTCAAAAGTGGGTACACCCACTTATCCGAATAATTGAAAACCGATTCAGAATCCGGAACTATCAAATCCTGAAATCTACTGATGACGGGGGGCTTTAAAATGCACTGCGGAGGTCTAGGCCTAATTACGTTGCTATGGTGCAGACCAACCCTCTCCCCCTACCCACACACACAATGAAAACCCGTCGGATCAGGTCAAACCGACGCTAGTGTGGAAGCCACTTCAACAATGATCACTATTAATGATTTTAAGTCTCGCTCCATGAATAATGTAAGGCATGATGGGCGTTCCAATGAGATTCTATCTATACCAGAATCGAATACCAATTCTTGTATTTATCAAACCGTCAATATACTTTTGTCTTTTCTCTTCATGTAAGCTCCACCCCTCCCCGTGCCTGTCAGGTTTCTATATCAACCATGAACGCTGTGTCTATCCAATGTACTGTCTCAGGGCCATCCCCAATCTTACAAGCACTAAAACCGTGCTCTCACGTAACTCTTCAACGCTGCTAAGACTTAATGTACTCAATATAGCCATAAACTCTAATACTACTCAGAGCTAGTTCACTGGCCTTGGTGGCTACTTAATGAACTGTTATGTAATGCGTCTTTTGCTATAGTTTTTTTTTTTTGAAGAGCGGTTTTAAAAAGTCTTTGAAGTCTTTTCCCAATTATACTAATCAAAGAAAAAATGTCTCATTGAGGAGATTAGCACCCCATGTTACTTGCAAAGTTAATCTTCGTATATTTTTTTCTTTGAAGTCTTTCCCCCAAAACACTCATCAAAGCAAAAATGTCCTAGTGAAAACATTCGTAACCCTTGCCCCCCTC
>BMAT01013817.1:56690-70174 GCA_019649035.1 Elysia marginata | reverse complement strand
ACTGTATTCATGTACATTGAAACAATGAGTACCGGGTGTTAGGAAACAAAATGACTGGACTTACTGTATTCATGTACATTGAAACAATGAGTATCGGGTGTCAGAAAACAGAATGTCTAGACTTACTGTATTCATTTACATTGAAACAATGAGTATCAGGTGTTAGTAAACACGATGACTGGAATTACTGTATTCATGTACATTGAAACAATCAGTATCGGGTGTTAGGAATCAGAATGTCTAGACTTACTTTATATATTCATGAATGTCTTTTAAAGATAATTTTGATTAGGAAGAGCGAATGTTTGAAAGTCCAAGAATCGAGTATCGTGATTGGAATAATCTTCAGTCGTCTTAACACTAGACTCATGTACAATGATGAAGCAGTAGCATGAAGTAAAAGGAAAGGGATTTTAGGATAAAATAAAGGAGAAGGAAATTGATATGAAAACTTGTCTGGTACATTTGGTAGTATGATTTGAATCTGAAATGGATTTAAAAATAAACATAAGAAAATATGTAGTTGCTGAATTTTAACAGCTAGAAAGCTGTGAATGCAATGGCTGTTCTAAGCTGATGCAACAGATCCGAGTTCATCACAGAATAATTTGATAACAACTTTCATTCCTCATGTGCAGCTAAGAAGCAATTTTCAAGAAGAGATGCCTGTACCCTTTCTCTCCCTTTTAGTTTTAATTCTTAGTACACATTTAATTTTTTCTCTCTCAATCTTTCACTTTGATACTGTAAATTAATTATCTTTTTTTCCCTTTATATTTACTCTGTGTATCCCAGCTGTGTGCGACAAGCAGTTCTTGTTGCCACGACCACTGTGTTCCTAGTCGTACCCGCTCATGTTCTCATGTCGGACATGGCCAGTGAAATCACAGAAACCAAAGCCTGGCTAGAAGGTGAGTGTCTGTGTTGGTGGGTGAGTTTTGGGTCTATATTTATGTCTTCTCTTTGAAAATGGGGAAGCATTCTCAGACAGAAATGCCAGCGTAAGGCAGTTACAACATGCATAACGGTTGGGAATCGAATCCGCAACCACTGGATGAGGAGTCCGACTCTCTAACCACTTAGCATTGCTGCTCCTCATTGAGGCGGCTATTTAGGCAAAAGAGGAGAAATAAAAATGCTTATACTTAAGCTTAATAGACAGGAATTGATTTGATACGAAAATCTCATTGCGATGTGAAAAGTGATGTTTGATTTCCAAAGTTGAAAGTTTTGAACCTCCTGACCTTTTCAGCACACCTGTGTTATCGAATAATTTTTTTTTGCATTTATCACATATCAGTTTTTTTTTACCAGAGTAATTCTACCAGCTAGAAAGTTATAATGGCTATACCAAGCTTGATGCAATGTACTCGAGTTTATTGCAGTATAATTTGATCACAACTTTCATTTCTCAGTTGCAATATTCATCAGTTTACTTTAGGCTAAGATGCAACTTTCAAGGAGATGTGCCTGTACTTATTCCCTCCCTTTTAATTTTTTTTATTATACATGTAATTGCTTATAATTTCAACTAAATTAAAGTTATAGGTTAAAAATTCTTTGAATTAAGCTGTAACATTGCTTGCATCATTATTATATATATATATAACACTCTACAACTCGGGTTAACAAGAAAAATTAAATATAGTGGCGTAATGAGGGATTTAAAATGGGTAAGTAAGCACTTCTGAGATCGAATTGAAGGGGAGTTCACTAGTACCAACAAACTTAGCAGTATTTGTTAAGTTTTCTCCCTTGTCACGCCTGCCTAAACATTCCAACTTGTTTTCATTATCACAAGGGAATAAAAAGATGCGTGATAGGTACTGGATTTTTTAAACTTTTCATAACTTTAGTTATTAGGAAGAGAATTAAAAATAAGTTAAACCAAGCACCTCCCCCCACCCTCTCTCTCTCTCTCTGCCTGTGTCTCTCTCCCTCTCTCTCTGTCTCTCTCTCTCTCCTTTGTCTTGATAAGATGTGATGGAACACGACCCGGACACAGAGTGTCAGAAACTCTCCGCCCAAGCCCTGATGCTCTTACAAGGCCAGATAAAAAAGGTAGGGGCTTTCTTCTTATTTCTTTTTCTTCAAAACACTATATTAATCCCTTTCGGGAAATTTTGGCTTCGTCACTCAGCGCAACTGTGCCGCCACAACTTGGCATAAGAGCAGCGCCACTAATGCCCCAGCAGACCAGTACATATGAAAGCCATAGACTTCTAACCCCATATGCAAGCGCATTTCACAAATTCAAGCAATGCCTGTAGCTAGGTACCTATTTTACAGGTGATTGGACTAGGGGAAGTTCGAGTAAATTGATTTCCCAAGGCCATTGCAACATGCCATGGTCGGAAATCGAACCCGCGAGCGCCGGATTAGAGTCCGACGCACAAATCACTCTACCACCCGGCCCATATTTGAAAGAAATGAATTTAACTGAATTTTTTAAGTACAAAAACTACGTGAGAATTGTTTTTTACAATGTCTATTGACGTTCTTTATTACAAGAGAAACGGAACACGGAGGTTTCATTTTCTTTAGAAACTGCGCACATTGTGTTTTGTTGCTGTTCTTTTTCGTAGCTGGCAAAGAATCAAGTAGCGTCACTGAACTGATTAGTGACTTTGCCTTTTTATCTCTAAAGCAAACGTCATAATAAGTTGAAAAAATAAGAAAAAGTTTTTAACAAAGTATAAATATTATGGTAGTTATTACATGTATTCTTCTGGCACAAAGGTAGAGTGTCCAATATCTAGTTGGAGCATATAATACCGAAATCAGCTTTTAAAAAGGGTCCCTAATGCTCGATTTCATGCCTGTTGCACTAACTCCTCAGTGGACTGGTATTAAACTGGGGACCTTGGAGAAGTTACATAGTGGGGGATGTTTCCTATGCACCCAGAACGTAAATATTTCCTTTGGCCGGTTTAGGTTAGGTTTGCCATTATGATTCTCTTTCTGTTTAACCAAGTTCTGGGGTTGATATGTTTCTTTTTCTTTTTAATCAAGTTCTGGGTACAATTTGCATATACCATCGCTCAAATATGGTACAATCTTCATAAATTATCGTTGAAATTAGGGTACAATCTGCATAAAGTACCTTTCAAATTAGAATGTAATTTGCATAAATCATCTTTGAAATTAGAAGTACAATCTGTATAAATCATCTTCCAATTTAGAATATTTAAAAACATCAACCAAACTCTGTGAGCATATCAGGAAACTAAAAAATAGCATCAACTTTGAAATAGCATCGGAAATAGTTAAAAAACAAACTGAAACTGTACACACCAGACAAACACTATGCCTACAATAAAAATATGAAGTTTTAATGGAAAAGCCACCCTAAACCAGCTACATAAAAGATTTACCTTCCGTGTGCATATGAAATATCACCATGTAACTTCCTCAAGGCCCTCTTTTTAATTAATGCCAGTCCATTGATCGGTACGGATCGTTTTCATTAGGTATTATATTAGAGAGATAGAAAGAGAGATAAATTGATAGATAAACAGACAGACAAGGAGAGAGAGACAGAGAGAGAGAGAGAGAGAGAGGAGGAGGAGGAAGAGAGAGAGGGAGGGAGCAGGCAGTCAGTCAGGCAGAGAAGGACAAATACTTATCAATTATCAGGGTGATATATTTAAAATTTAAATTTGGAAAACAGATAAGGAAAATGATATAAACATAGGTTGTTTTTTTTTGTCGAAGAGATATGAATTCATATGCGTTTAAGTAGTTTGTATTTTTTATTAATAGAGGGATTGGGGAGAGAGAGAAGGGGAAAAAGCTCGTTGGAATAGGAAGAGGGTGAGGAAAATAGAGGAGAGACTGAGAGGTATGAGAGACGACATAGAGGGGGAGAAAGAGACAGAAAGAGAATAAAAGAGAGGATGGTTCTTCAAATCAAAACATAAATTTTAACGGACTTAAAATTGAGAGCTGGAGGAATAAAAGAAAATGGCGCTTGGGCGTCCTTAGAAAAAAACCCCACAAGGATGAGGGTTCGAAGAACAAAAGACTGTGATGCATCAAATGATTGGAATTTAACATTTATATGAAAGAAATCCAGAATATTAAAAATCACACAGAAAAGTAGGGAAGGATATGGTGAAGGAGAGGTCATTTGATATTTTACATAGACTTTTTATCTCATACTGAGAGTTTGACAGGGAGGGGGGGGACAAATTGTAGGCATAGGAAGAGAGAGAGAGGAGAAAAGGAGGTGTAAGTTATGTTTTTCAGATACATGTACTTGTAAACAAACGACAGATAGTATACGGAAGGCTACTGAAAAAAAAAGCATAAAGAGAGAAAAACAAATCTTACTCAGGTTGTGACACAAAGCCTCTCATTTGTCTCGATGTGTGAGGATGTTAATCATAATTTTTTCATTCAAGTTCGTAGAGCAGTTTAGTCAACTAGTAATAATAACAGTTATAATAATAATAACATCAATAATAATAATAACAATGATGATGATAGTAATAACAATAATGATAATAATACTTAATGATAATTAATAATAATTAATTATTCTACGTGTCGTGTTATAATTATCGTATAATCAGCATCAGTTTTTTCATAATTTTTACCATAATTTCGAGACGTACATGGTAATAATATTGTTACCCTTCCCTACTTCTTCCCTCTTTTTTCCCTCAGGAAATCCAGTCGTCAATATCATGAGTACTAGTAGCATGATTTTAGTGCAGCCAGAGTGGTAGTTTCAGTGTTCGAGGAAGAGAAATCTTTACTTGGCGCTGAATTAGAATTGGAACAAGTTTTCGGTGATCAAATTATATCAATATGTTCATCAACACTCCTACTTGTTATCAGTTTTATTCTTTATGGAAAAAAAATATCTCTTTGAAATTGATGGATACTTCAAAATTTTTTGTCTGTCATATGAGTTCAATCGATTCATCAAAGTTATTTGGCCGATTATTCTTGTTGGTTTTTTTTCTCCCTCATGCACTTTAAATCAAAGTCTTTTGCCAATTCTGTACGATTTACTAAACAATGCATCAAACAAATTGAAAATATATACATGTATTGCCATTCTGTTGCAGCTGTTATAAAAAACAATAATTAGCCAATGCATGTTATATAATATTATGATATAGCAACAGCTGTACTAGTCCTACACATATCTGTGGCTTAGAAATAGAAAAGTGCATTGTTTTTTTTTTGAAAGTTATTTCTATTTTAATTGTATCATTTGGTGACCTTTTTCCCGATGTAACGCTATAAAATTATGCCTATTTGAAAAGTAAAAAAAAAAATGTGTTTTACACTTGTGCGTTTTTAACGATGTGAATAATATTCTTGTTCTGTGAATGTCTGTTGTGATAAACAGAAAGTTGGTGTGTGCATCCTTTATTATTTTGCTTGTTCTTTGTGTCTGTTTTTGTTGTTGTTGTTGTTGTTGTTGTTGTTTTAGTTACAATTGGATGGGTGAGAGAAAGGTATTTGTTACGTATCGTAAAGTTTTTCTTCATTTATTTGTTCCAACTTCTCTTGTGGGACTGAGCAATACCCATTGAGTATGTCAATTTTGTATTATATTCGAAATTATTTTGTATTTAGCGCAAAACAGAACATAAAAAGGTTACATTCCGTGCACAAACTCAGCCACTAGTTCGTATTAAATCCTTTAGATAAACACACCACAAGTCAATGTCATTACAGCTGGTTTGTTTCGCGTGCTTTTTTGTTTTTGAGCCTGCGTGACAGTCTTGGATTGAATAGTTTAGCCTTCTTGCATAGACAAACCCCAACCGAAACGTAAAAAAAAATCATACCTACATTTTGCTCATGCGTAGAGACAAATATAAATAATGTGAAGCAGATGAAGAGATAGATTCTTTTGATGAATCTCTAAATACTTCCTGAATCAAATTCCTCGTTCGTCGATGCGTCTGGGCTGCCTATATAATCTCAACTTTCTGGATCAGTCACACAGTGGGTTTAAAATACGCGTATTTGAAAACGTTTAGTTTAGTTTTTTTGTTGTTGTAGTTTTATTTTGAAGCATATCGTCATGGAAAAGCTAGATTCTTTTGATGAGGCTCTGAATACTTTCTGAATCAAATTCTTCGTTCGTCGATGCGTCTGGGCTGCCTATATAGTCTCAACTATATGGATCAGTCACACACACTGGGTTTAAACTAAATTAAAGGACGCGTCTTTCAAAACGTTTCGTTTTTTTTTTATTTGTTTGTTTTATTTTGAAGCATTTCGTCATCGAAAAGATAGATTCTTTTGATGAAGCTCTAAATACTTCCTGAATCAAATTCCTCGTTCGTCGATACGTCTGGGCTGCCTATTATAGTCTCAACTTTCTGGATCAGTCACACAGTGATTTTAATAAAATTAAGTTTAGTTTTTTATGTTTTTTTTAAGCATGTCTTCATGGTACTGCATCCTCAAAGATTATTATCGAGACATATGATCATCTGATAGTCATAGTGATTGATAGAGAGGAATGTTGCGTCTGAGTCAGCTGTGCCTCTTGTCAAAAGGCTGCATAACTTTGCAAAGGCTTGGTAGACTTTAACACAATCGGGGTCGAGATGGTCGACTTTCAATTTCATCATCTGCCGTGATAAACTCAGGCGGGATGAAAATTACTGAGTGACTCGGCCGTTAGGATCTTGAGGAATGTTTCGACTAGTATCGCCGCAGCTTAAATTCAAGTCCATGATGGGTATTTTGGCACTTGTAGGTTTGTGGCGCTCACATGCCGCCATATCATTTTATTTTCCATCTTCTGCAGCATGCGATGCTATCCTTGATAGCTGTCAACTTGATCATTACTCTCTCCAAATATATAAAACATAGATAGTTGGGCGACCTCAATAGACCTGCAGATACACGTTTATGTCCCAGCCGCCAGGTGGGGGCATGGCCTTTAAGTTATAACTTAACCTAATTACTCAGATGTACATCTATATCTTCAACCAGCAAGATTCACCACAATGCTGAGGCTTAGGCTTATCGTGTCTAGCACAGCTATTTTCTCTCCCAAGATACCAAGTCTGTTCTTTATATTTAAACTATAATACGTAGTAAGGGTTGGGCAGACCTGTTGTGAGCCATCGGTGATCTGTTGACCATGATTCGATTAACCTGCTGGGAATCAAAAACTGCTACATCTAGCTAGATATTTCTCATTTTCTGGTGCGTTCTTCTTGCACTTGTATAAAAAGCTTCATGCTAGAGGTCGTCAGATTTCATAAGGTTTTGTCGGTGGATTCATAACACACATGTGCTAAAATAACCTTCCTACATCTATGTGTCTCTGAAATCATATTTGAAACGATTGAACTTAATAGTAACTACAAGTACTTATGTCACAAACACCAGAAATAATAATCGAGTAAACGAATAAAACTCCTGATGCGAGACTTGTGAGTTCTTTTTAAAATCTTGAAAAAGTGAAAAGTCGTGTGAAGAACGTAGAAAATAAGTTTATTCAACTTAAAATGAAGAAATCAACACGAAACAGTATTCACATCCAGCAGCAGTCGAAAATAATAACAGTGGAATTGCAAATGTCCAGCATAAACAAATCGTAGATCTAACTTTTGCAGAAAACTGCTCACTCTCTCTATCTTCGTCCAGTATTCTATCCTCTCAGTCTTCTCAAAACTTTTTTAATCAACCACGTGAGCTCTATTTATAAGCAAAACACACATCTAAAAATAGAACACAAGTTCTAGCTATTGCTCGAAAATTCGACCCTTTACAAGAAAGGTGAGAAAGGCGTGGCCTAATACGGCAGCGACACCCAATCGCAAGCCAAGTTAGAAATAAGTCGCCCGAAATTCCTCCTACGTCATCAAACATTATGTAAATGAACCGGAAGGTGGGAATCTAGATAAATCCAGAAGCCTAGATCTACAAAACTAACAATAGGCGATCATTCTAGATTTTAATGAATATGAAAACCGTAAGTTACTTATATCTACGAATACTTAACACACTCCATTAAGAAAACAAACGTAGCCTTAATCTAGGCCTACATTATACATAGCATGACTAAGGAACTAAACTAAAACAATGTCTAACTTCGTTACAACTTATCTACAAACGGTACACGCTATCATAAATAAATATGTTTAGAGTCCTCCACCGCCGAAGGCAGTCGCATGACTTTACATATTTACCCCAGCAGGCCTATACACACCAGAGTAAATTCAACTCATATTTCAAAGCATTACAGTAGTGAGTACGGCAGCCTGCTAGGCTCTCAAATACTAACATTTCATTAATTTCAAGCACTGCCTTTAGCCAGGTACCTATTTTACATGTGGGTTGACTGGAGAAAGTGAGCGTAAATTGCTTTCCTTAGGCAAAGTGACATGCCAGGGTCAGGAATCGAACCCGCGACCTCCAGATCTCAAGTCCGACGCGCCTATCACTCTGCCACGCTGATGCAACGGACATTTCTGCGATTGACACACTTCTGCCTGGAACACTCTAACAGTCTAAGAGTAAAAGTCAAAGTAAACCAATTGCTAGTATCTGCAATGAAAACGTTATGGAAGATACTGCACTTACATTGTCCTCAGCAGTTTAAAATATAGCAAGCCATATTACGACACGCTGGATATTGTCACAAGAAGTTATGAAATCAGCCATGTCTGTTTTGAATCCAACACCAATTACAGCGGTTTTCTAACAACAAAATTGAATACACTTAATGATTTGCAAGAAACCATGGCATTGAGTGCTGGTAAATTATGTTGTATCATAATTTACCTAACCAGCCTTTATTAATAAACGCAGTCGAGTCCATTTGGCTTGAAATTTGATGAGTCGAATTAATCATATGGATAACTCGAATCTATCCCAACTTGAAGTTCTCTCTTTGTCAAAATTCTCTTACTCGAAGTTTTTATATTTCGAGTTGAATTAGCCGTTCCCGAGTACTTCGACCTAAACGGACTGCATTGTACATGGCGTAGGGCCTATTGGCACCCTCACTGGTGAAGCAGGACACTAGCAGTGATACCGTGGCAGGATCTTTTTGTTACAATGTAGTAGTTGGGTATGGTTCCTCATTTAACACTTCACTCTTTCCTTAGGTTCAAATCGGCATGCCAAGGCAGGATTCGAATTACGCTTTCAGAGCCGACTGTATACTAAAAATCTGGACTTCACGGGATTCAAAAAGAGTATGTACTCTATGGATACAATTTAGTTGGTTTTTTTTTTCTTCTCTCTCTCTCTCTCTCTCTCTCTCTCTCTCTCAAAATCAGTTTGCATGAGAGTTTATTTCATTTGTTGCCATTACGCTTCTGAAAGAAAAAAAATCCTAACAAAGGCAAGCATTTACCGGTCATTCTACTTAAATCAATTTCAAATTTTGCCCAACAAATGGTTTGTAGGTCTGATTTATACATAGTACCACCAGGTATAATTATCAATAAAAACAATAACAATATCATAAAAACTAAAATTGGAGCGATGGTGATAAAAATGACGATGGTGTTGAGAAGAAAGATAAGAGGAAGATGATTCACATTGTTGAAAAACAAAAACGATGGTGGTATCCTTGAAAGCACATCACCTAGATTAGAGTATAAAACTGAAAGCTATACACTATAATAAAAATCACGGTTCGTTATGATCTACAAGCAGTTAAAGCAGCTATTCTAGTACTTAATAAGGTAATATAAAAAACAAAACTGATACATGTATAAACTTTAATACTGAACACATGGTGCTTACTAATACTAGACGCATTATATAAGTTTAATCACTATTCTGCCATTAATGAAGAAAGAAATCGACATAAGAACAGAAATAGCAAGTGCAAAGTTTTGGAAACTTAAAGAACTGCTTCGAAGGAATATAAACATAGACACAAAAAAGAGGGTTCTACAATGTTATGTCTTCTCGGTTTTTAACTATGGATGCGAAACATGGACCTTCACAAAGGCAGTCGAAGATAAAAGAAAGTCCTTTGAAATGTGGTGGTACAAAAGGGTCTTGAGAATATCTTGGGAGGAGCTCAAGACCAACGAAGAGGTATTACAAGCAGCAGATGTAACAGGAAGACTGCTAGTGCTAGACCAGCTGATAAAGAGAAAATTGCTGGTCATGATACAGTGTAAGGGGAAGCTCGGGACATCTTTCGCAGCTAGCCTTAGAGGGCAGGAGAGGGAGAGGACGCCCTCAAAAGAGCTGGACTGACGACATCAAGCAATGGACCCACTGGTGTACATATGGAGAAATCAAACGGAAAGCTGAGAGTAGAGAAGAATGGAAAGTCATGGACCTAAGAAGGTACTTAATATATATTACAGTATTCTATCGTTTAATTAGAAGACTGTCGTGTCTCCACCAGGGACAATTTTTCAGTACAACAACAACAAAAAAAAAACAACCAACAACAATTTACTCAAACTTCGTTTATACTGTACATTATTTTACAATGATGTTAACACAAGAATGGAAAACTTGAACCTGGGCAGAAAGATGCGCCTCTTTTCACTCTATTGTGCTGATACAAAATAAAAAAAAAACACCTGTTTTTGCTTTTTCTGCACATAAGATGGTTTTCCTTAAAACGGAAGTATTTTGGATTTCATTTTCAATAAATAACTCGTATATCAGAACTCAAAATTGTTATAAGTTAAAAGCAAGAAGTTATACTATAGATTTTTACACAGGTTGATACATTTTGGCGCTTTTTTGTTTCAATATAAAAAATAAAATTTCAATTAGTTTAGACCAGTAAGTCTTCGAAAAGTAAACAGTAGGCCTACTAAAACCAACATGTATGTTATGGGTTTTTAACGTGTCAATGCTGAATAATGCTTCATGCCGTTGGACAGGATCTACATGTATAATATAGCTTATTGATTGGGTATCTTTTTGTTCTTAGCCTTGCATAGAACATATGAAATATTTAAAGCAGATAATATTGAAATTGTGTGTGAGAGAGAGAGAGAGAGAGAGAGAGAGAGAGAGAGAGAGAGAGAGAGAGAGATGCAGGTAAAATGTAATAAAAAATATTTACAACCTATCTCTCTGTGAAACAAACAAACAAAAAAGAAACATTACTATCTAACTTCCTACATAAAAACGTTTCGGTTTTATTTTAATGTAGAAATTTAGATTGTATTGTATTTTTCCCTTGTTTTACGGAGTCATAGGTAATAAATGTTCTTTTTTTTATTACCTCTTATTTAAATCTTACAGACTTACATGCATGCTTGTTTTGGATCCTCATCCAATTTATAGGTTTTCTCAAGATGTTGTAATTTCTACCTTAGTATTTAGACAGAAAGAGAGAGAGAGAGAGAGAGAGAGAGAGAGAGAGAGAGAGAAGTGTAGACATACAGAAAGAGAGAGAGGGGTATTGGGGGAGGGAGTAACTAGATACAAGGTCAAAGTTTTAGACTGGCCAAGGTTTAGAGTTAGACTACTACGTAGTTCAAAAGGAGACCAAGCACTGGGTGAAAATCTACTTTCGGTGTAGGAAAACATTGAATGCGTAGGTTACTATACACAATCACCACTGCTGAATTCAACTCCAAAGACTAATTACATCAACAACATTAACCAATTTTTAAACGAACCAATATAGGGAGAACAACGCTTTGTTCAGATCTAAAGCTTTAACTTGAATTCGGAAGGAAGTGGGTTTCTCCGCAAGCAGGCGTGAGCAGTGGTGCGGATATTCCCAGTGAGCAGCGGGAATCCCCCGGTTCGACCGAAGACCATCTGCAGTGGCGCGTGTCCGATTGGCCAGTTGTCGCGTGGGCCTCACGTGTGAGCGCGGGGGCCGCCCTTATCTGCCTTGATTGACAGGTAGAGTAATGAATAGTTTGACCACTGGCCCAGAACGGACGCAAGTTCGTCAAAGGCCAGGCTTCGGGTCATGCTGGACTTTTGATTTGTCTTCAGAATATAAATGCCAATACCGTATGTTTGAATAACTACAAATCTTACTACATGTAGGCTACCTTAAATCACATGCTATTGTTATACAATTTGAAGAAAAGTTTTGCCGATCGGGCATACGCGTAGATGATTACAGAGGTAACGTAGGCTTTATTTATACTGTTTCCTAGTCTCAAGTATCAACTAAGAATTTTTTTTTCGCTGGATTGACACTGCCTTAAACTAAAGTACGCTGTTTGGCACTTGCATCTTGTTTTTCTTTTAAATATTTTTGTAGTAAAAGACTAAAGAGTCAAATCTTTGTTTAAAGAGTCAACACATTTATCAGGTCCAGAGATGATAACTTTACCAGGATTTTACTTTTCATGTAATTTTAGAAGATACAATGTAAAAGTAGATTTAAAAAACTAGCAATTTGAAACGGGGAAAACAGCAAGAGAGGGAGAAAGAAAGAGAGAGAAAGAGAGAGAGAGAGAGAGAGAGAGAGAGAGAGAGAGAGAGAGAGAGAATTGAATTGAATTGCCTTTTATTTTACAACGGTAGCAAATTATGCGCAGTGCCAATTTTTTTTCATTTGGCCGCTAAATATAAACAGGTTATTTTTAAAATATGAAATATCTTGAAACTATCAAAGACACTATATAAATAGAAAAGCAACTGTAAACCAAGCACAGTTAGCGGTATGAATACTTATTAATTGTAACATTGTTATTAAAAATGATAGCTGTGAGAGAGATGATGACGATGATGATGATGATGATGATGATGATGATGATGATGATGATGAGAAAGAGAGAGAGGAGTGGGAAGAGACTTAAGGAGTAACAATCAGTCTCATACACAGACTGACAGAGAATAAAACTGTTTGGAGAAATTACATGAAAATTAAATCGGCTGGCTTGACAACACTGGCAGTCATGGAACAAGCTTAAAGTTAACCAAAGGCGGTGACATGTGAATAGAATCTCACAATACTCATTTTCTTCTGAAGTCTTCAAGCTCTTGAGAACCGCTGCTGAAATAATAATAATGCTGAAGACCCAGCCAATCGGAGTTACTCGCTCAGAACAAGTCACTGAGCTGAAACAGTAACAGGGAACTGTAATTATCTAGAGGATACAAAAGTCTTGGCAGGCCATTCTTTGAATGTATTAAACTATAGTCCCTTATTGATGAGCTTGCGCGGGTATCAGTTTAGAAAGGTTACCTTAAAAGACTCTAGGTAAAGTGAAAAAAAAATCTACCGGTTTCTTTGAGTTTGATTTCCTTTCTTATAAAAATTTTGAAAAGTTGGTTTAAAGTACATGTATAAAGTATAGAGGGTAAACGTGACATATGCCGCTGAGTAAGAATTTTTTCCCCATTACATTAGCTATATGGGTGACGGATAATCTGATGAATGTGACAAAATTAGCTCAGTAAGCAATATTTCCGCTGTGTTTACACTGATTAGAATATATCTCATATCAGTATTGCCTTTATCTTTTTTCTCTGAAACGTGTATAAGGTACATCATTTGCTTTGAACTCTGCAGCTTTTTCGGAAAGGGAGGGGGGGGGGGG
>BMAT01013808.1:106048-119651 GCA_019649035.1 Elysia marginata | reverse complement strand
TTTTCGGTCCCGAGGTGTTGACTTTATCCGGATTCCACTGTATATGCGACTTCCAACCAGTGCAAAGTGGATGCAAGACAAATGTTTGCTCCTAATCCTCCACAGCTTCACTGAGCAAACTTGTGTTGGCAGCTTTTAAATACATATATCTGAAGGGTTTCAGGGCAAAAGGCTAAAACACTATTTTCAAAAAGCTGAGTATGGCAAAAGGCAAGGCTAAAAACCCCGTTTTCCATATGCTGGGAAAAGACTAGATTTTTAAAAATTGCCTTTGATTTCTCAGAAATGCAAGCAACTTCTGCGTAAAAAGCAGAGAGTACTCCGCCTGGCACTGATGACCAACAGCTGCCAAAATAGAATCTTTGAAAGATCAACTAAAAAAGTTGATACAATTCTGCACTTAGGACTACACTGCTGTACAACCCAAAAGAAGTATTTCGTTTTCTTCAAATATGAAGATGGAGTGTTTTCTTAAAAATTTAAGCCTTAGTTTATTTAAAATTTTCCTGCTTTTTTTCTACTTATTTTAGCTAAAGAAAATTGCTTAAAAACTTGCATGCCTGATCTCTCCGTTAGGGTGCCCTATAAGCTTTTACACTTACAATCTCAAAAATGACTACTGGTACATGTGTTTTTATGAAAATGACATCTTTTACTGGAAGAGAAAATGGAAATAAGTTGTGTTCACATAAAATCCCAAAATTTTAAAATATAGATATGTCTACTTTTTCTTAAGTCTCTTTATATCGTATTTTATCCTAATAGATAAATTTTGTATTAATATATATAATTTTATTTTATATTTACATGTATATAATTCAAACAGAATTAGAACTAAAGAGTCAAACATACATAAATATACTATATTTAAGCATAACATGGAACAGTAATATGGGGTTTTCAAGCACAATAATATCACAACAGTTTTAAAATATACAATTATAGTTTTACAAAGCATGCTTTCTCCATTCAGGAAAAAATTTTGATATAAAAACTGATTAGCATGTAAAATGTCATGGATACTTTTAGTAATACAACTTCAAATTGAACTGGTTTCAAAACCAGTAGAGTGGTTTATTATCTTATATGCCGTATATGGTATTAAATCAGTAAACTTTGTTGGGTTTGTTCTTTAGCAAATTAAAAACATATAGAATAAAATGTATACTTAAAATACAAGGAAAATTCAAACCACAGAGTAATGGTAAGCACAAGTTGAATGAAAACGACCCACATTTAAGTTAAAAACACATACATATATTCCACTAATGTGGCTGAGATAAAATTAACACAAAATAATATGCAGTGGTTCAGACTTTTACATTATAGTTGTAGCAAAATTTAAAAAAAAAAAAAACATATGACTGTTATGATTTTTTTTGTAAGCAGTAGAAGTTCTGTTCTAGGGACAAATTCATTTCAAAACCTACAAACCTAAACCCTTATGTTTAAAATAACACACATGTGAAGAACATTTCAGAAATTTCTCATCAAAACTTCAAGTCAGTATGCTCAAGATAGATGTTTGTTTACCCTTTGCGACATGACTTTTGAGATTCCCCATATTGGTTCATGGAACTTGAAGACTCACTTATTTCTCTACATCATAAAGCATTCTCTGGAATCTTAGGGTGTTTAGTTCATAAATTTTATATTTCATGGTCACCATCATGTGAAAAGAGACAAATACACTGAATGAAACCTTGCTATTGGTTATAAAATATCAGCAATGCTTTCAATGAGGAAAGAAACAGGCAGTTGGAGACAATAAAAAACAATGTACCCTGTACATCTTTGTGATACCAGATTTACCATCTAACTGTTTTATCTACAATAAAACAATCAGCAAAATTTTTAAAGTGACTTTGTATTTTAAAAAATGATCTCAAAAGCTGACCTCAGCAGTTGATGTAAGAAAAAAAGAAAGCTGAGCACAGGTTGACAAAAGGGTAGGAGGTATAAAAACCGTAGGGGAATGTGGGGGAATAAGATTATGAAGGATAATGACAAGCCTTTGATTATTGGTTTCGATAAAAAAAAATGGGAAAACTGTTTTTGTAGCAATAGGTCATTTCCCTTTTACACCACTTTTTTTTATTAATATTGGCTGAAAAAAATCCTTCAAAAATGGAGAGTCAAAACTTGCAGATCTATACAGACAAGTTAAAGATATTTTAAACCCTGTGAGAACCTATAATAAAAAATTAAATCATCAACACACATTACAAAAGAACAAGAAAATGGGTAATCTGAATATAGTTCAAATGAAGCTGATATTCAATTATCAAGGTTTGAATTCTATCAGCTGAATGTACAAATCAACCATTATTTAACCCACTAATAGCTGTTTGGTTTTAAAAATTGTCTGCAAGCTCCCCCCCCCCCACCCCACCCAAAGAAAAAAGAAACAGAAAAGAAAGAACGAAAATAAGAGACATATAATACGAATGTTATTAGAGTTTCCAACGAAAAATATGATTTTTAGAACATGTGAAGCAAAAAATTTTAATGATATGATTGGTTCATACTGTTCACAACATGACATGGTAAAACATGACTGTTTATCATCTAAGATTTATGGCAGTAAATGTTGAATACAAGTTCTTAAAAAATTATTAACTTGTTGCACCAAAGAAAAATAAAAAAAGTATTGATACATAAGTGTTAGCTTGCATACTAACTTAAAAAGCTGAGATACATAAAATAAACTGAGATTACATAATGGTAAATAGTAATTCATAAAAAGATCTACAATACAGTGGAAGCCACTTAAAGTCAACACCTTCGAGGAAATAATTGCTTTAAGTTAACTTTATTTGGCAGTCCCACTTTGTAATTTTTTATATATACATACATTAGTGGTTAAAGTAACTTTTTCATAAAGTCAAAGATTTTTCAATGTGATGACTTTATCAGGATTCCACTGTATTTTTTGTGTGTAAATTTGTCAAATTGAACTGAATGTAAAAGAAAACAATAAGATTCTCTTAGATGCCTACAGAATTTATAGAGACCTAAAAATCAACTGAAGTAATATCACCTGAATAAGAAAAGTCTTTGAATAAATAAATCACAGTTTTATAATATAATATCCATAACACATGATACAAATATTTTAAATATTGAGGTTACAGCCTGGTGCCACAGATAAATAAAAAAGGCACCTTTTTTTTCTTCATGTATACAGATATGACAAAGATGAGACATAAACAAAATTATTCAAATAAATGCGTAGTAATTCCACAAAATCATTTAGTTGTGGGATTTTAAGATATGCATATTTTAAAAAAAAGAAAGGTGTTGCATAAAAACAGATCACATCTTATTCATTGTGTTATTATGCAAATAAAACTATAGAACACGACATATCATCTATGATGAACAAAAATCAAAATTACAAGGAAGAATTAAACGAAGAGAATCTTAGAGGTCGACACTAAACACTAAACATGGTCTTTCAAATTATCTGTGGCCATCAATATAAATACAATGAAATAACCATTATATCTTAAAATATAGAGTGCAGTTTTGTTCTTTATTACTACATGATTTTCATTTCAATGAAATGACATGTTTATCTTTCGATATTTTTAAAATCTCTTACATGCATTCTTCTAATTTCAAAATGTTAATACCAAAAAGACTTCAATATGGTTAATTGATTACAGGTCAGAACAATGTTATCACTGTGATTATCTGAAACACTCCACAAAATTATTCTCCAGTGCTTTAGAGTGAGAGCTTAACTTACAACGACATTCCTTATGAAATAATCAAGAACAGAAAATAGCTTCTAATCCTTTAAAAAAACTTATCCTTACCCTCCACAGCCCCCGCAACCACCACAACCACCACCACCACAACCACCACCACCACAACCGCCGCCACCACATCCACCCCCACCTCCACAACCACCACCGCCGCCGCCACAGCCACCACAACCACCACATCCGCCACAGCCACCACAGCCTGCACCACCATCTGCATCACCTGCACCGCCAGCATCACCAGCATCACCAGCACCGCCATCTGTGCCTCCTAAACTACCAGTATCCATATCACCAAAGTCTACAACAGGCGCCCCCTCTCCTCCGCCACAGCCAGCACACACTGTGTTTCCATATCTCTCTCGAACATAGTGGTTAGATGGGGTTGACATGAGAAAGCCAGCTGCCATCACAAAGGCCATATCTTCTGAGGGTACAGGGGCCACCTGCAGAAAATAACAAGATCAATGATTGATCAGATTTGTCTGAAGATCAACGCGAAAGAAAAATATTTGGTATGATACTCATATGAACTGGTGATTTTATAAAAACTGCTCTTATTTCTATGTTACTAGCTGGGGCTATGATACTTGATCAAACAGTAATTCACAACACGTGTAGTGATTTATCAAAAGTTCTGCTTGTTTATTTATCAAACAAGAACACCTCTATAAATAATCACTGTTTCTATCTGTCCATCTATTACTATATATCTATCTGAAAAATATTTATATAGAAATCTATATATATTTTTAAAATAAAATGCTACCCTTTAAATCTTTTTCCATTTGTCAGTACATCTTTTTCTCCCTAACTTGCTGCTTTCTCTCTCTCTGTTTCTCAGTGTGTCTGTCTTTGTTTTTCTGTACAAGTTTTAAATATGATTAAATTTTCATATTTGATCATTTACTTAGCTTTACTTGTTTACTTAAACAAGCTTCATGCTTAGTTGGCTACCTTATTGCTCCAAAAAAGACACCAGCTTGTTCAGTGTTAACAACTGACCAATGAGCATGGCAACAAAGAAAATAATAGATTATCTGATATCAATGACAGCTGTTTCAAGCAGTTTCCAGAATCCCTGAACACAGCTTCTTTATCAATTACATGTATACTTTAGACTTGACCTTACTCTGCCTCTTGTTTTTGGGGTTAGGTTTTTTTTTCTCCATATATTTGAGGCAATCAAGGGTAAATCAGACATTGGTTGCTAAGATTAATTTTCAGTGAGAGCCCTTTAAATACAATAACTTTCTGTACAATACTGTGTTCTTGAGGGGAAAAGTTTAAGAACTTTTAAAGGACCGATTCCACCAGTCATAGGACTACCAAACCAAGATTTCAGGGTGCATGCTGACTTCATAAAAAATCTGGGAGGTTTGAAGGTGCTTAGATCTCAGGCCTGACTAAGGTAATTTGATTGCAGATAAAGTAAGTTGATTTGATTTCAAAAGACCCTTGTCTATGAAGGCAAACGCCAATTAAAATAGAAATCTGGGAGTCAATCTGCAGCGTCTTACCATAATTTAATTTAATAGTCATAAATTAATTAGATAGCCTTTATCAGCTGCATAAATCTTGAATTAGATTTAATCCTTAGAAACTAAAATATGCTAAAACAAAGATGCATACATTTTACGCTGTAGCACCTTATTTTATATTAGAGGTTTGGATAGGCCTGTAAAATTCATGGGAATTTCCATATTATGTCAATTTTAAATTCACCGAATTAGGTCTTAACTTGGTATAACACCAGATTCACAGAAAACCAGATACAATTAAATGGAAGTCTCCCAGATTTTTTCTGTTTTGAGATACAGTAACTCATTCATAAATTCTTTGACAGATCACAGTATTCTTATGACATTACAGTTATGCAAAACCTTTTTCAGAATATCTGCACTCATGATCACTTGAGCTGCAGAAGATAAGTGACAAAATTTGGTTTATTTGTTTTAAGTCCACGAGAGTGTCTAACAACCCTTGCATTTTGGTAAAAGATTAATGTCTATGGCTCTCACAGTTTTACAAATTAGGCATGAACTATTTGTTTCTGATGAGGATCCAGATTACACCTCTAATATATATTTAAATCTAGCAAGTGAAAATGACCGTATTGATACAAGAGAACCTTGATTTAGATTCAGATATACTTTAATTCTGAAACATAAGAAAATGGGCGTTGCCCTCAACCACCACTTAATGTGGGGACTCATAGCATAGATTATCTAGAATGGCTCATGATGTGACTTAAACATGTAATTTTAGCATTGGAGAAAAGGTACACCATGTCTTTGAGCTATCTTAAATTTACAAACACCTTTTACCTGTTAGTTAGTATACAATTTTAAGTTATGTGAATATATCCTATTAGCATTAAAAGAGTCCAAAAAAAAAAATAACATTCACTTCTTGACCACAGCCGATTTTGTTCTCACTTTTAATATAACAGGGATGCAAGCCGCTGATGCTAAAAAAGCAGGAAGATTTTAACACTTTCCTAAAGTGCTATGTCTGGCACTGATAACCAATAGCTGTCTCTATATTGCTTTTGATAGACTAAAAAAAGAAAGATAGATGCAGCTCTACTAGGGCCTCCACAGCAATACAACTCATAAGAAATGTTGGATTTTCTATGAATCTTGAGCTTTGGGTTTTTTTTTAAATTTAACTATAACAATGGCCAGACGCTGTCAACGTCCGGTGCACCATTTTATATCCACGGATGGACGCTGACAGCGTCTGATGTATAGTCATAACTAAGAAGGGGAGAAAGACGATGTACGAATAAAACTATGAAATAGTTCGACCCCGGATGTTGATTATAGTAGATTGAACTTCCAAGAGAAGCTATATTTAAATCTTTTAGCAATATTTGCAGCGACCTAGAAGTTACAACCGCACATGTAGATCTAGGCTAGGTCTAGACCTAGAAAAATTACGTGCAGAAGTAGGAGATAATTACATGGTTAAAGAGTTAAGTCTAAATCGGAATCTTTGCAAAAATCAGAACACTTGCATCCTTGAAGTAAAATATGTCACAGATTTTCCCACTTTGACTGTAATATGTCATTTTTCTAAAAGACTTGGCCAATAGACAGGCAATATTGGGTTGTTTTTTTTTTTTTTACACTTTGAATGCACATAGGTCATATGATTTTGATGATAAAACAGCTCATGAGGCCGGGTAACAGGGAAAAACAGCCCTTGGAGCAGAGGGTTGAAAGAGATAACCTAAAAAACTCAATGGCAAAATATACTATATGCAGACCTTTGTATGAATTTTCATCTTCACATCCCCTTCTCCCTTCGAAAGTGCTCTAAAAAATCTCACAATAGAGATAAAAAAAAAACTGGTGGACAATTCTGCTTGCATTTTGGGTGATTTACTCTCTACTTTGTATGCCTAGATCAAGTCTCTAGCCCTCAACAATGGCCACCATAATGTTAGGAGTAATGGTACTATTTAATCATAAATTTCAGTCTCAAGGATAGTTAAAAACATTTCCATTTATAAGTTTTTTTTTAACATTTTCATTTTTTTTTAATTCCTTCCCTACTGAGACTGCCTACAAGTCAGCTGCACCTAAATCAAGACCTAAATCAGAGCTCAATGCCAAGGCCAAAATAAGTCTTTATTTTTCTAACAAATGATGGTCACCCTCTATGCCTAGGTTTTAATTTATTCACACATTTGCACGCATCTATCTTGCAAAGACAACACTTGCAATCTCTTTGCCTCAAGGTCTCTTTTTTTCTCTGCATTCTCCTTGCAATTGCCTCTTCTTTACATTTTGTACCACTAGGCAAGGCAGGTCAAACTGTTAATCTAGCAACAGGTAGCCCATATTTTTCCTTTCCATAACGCTTCAAAGCTACAACCTATAGATCTGGTAAGAGAGCAGTCTTGAACACCTGTTGCTTGTGTTTATTTCGAAGGCTAAAAAGACGGGTGTGATGCATGTTACAGAGACATAGAGTTAGTGACAGTATTTACTTATAGCCCCACCACAAGCGGGTACAGATTTGTTAGAATTTTCGGAAGACACAGCAGGTGCTTGAGGGACAGGGTATTTTTGTTTCATTTTAATCACAGCTAAGCAGCTAAGCCTAAGGTTTTCGGTTTATCACATGCTTAATAACAAAGAAGATACGATAAGACATTTCTTTAAAACAAGTTTCATCAAAGGATTAACTTAAAAACTATTTTGACCTTACCGCTCTACTGCCACGAGTCAGCACACTTCCTTGAATGCTCTGCCCAGGTTTCCAACCTTTAGGTCGTGGCTGACAGAGAACATGAAGCAGAGAAATGCTGAACGCAAGAGCCAGGGTTTCTGCAACGTCGTTGAAACCCTGATAGACCTAAGGTGTTAAAAACAAAACTAGATTAAGCTGTTGTATTTGACGATGAAAACTTTTGGTGCAAAGAAAAAATGCTATAAAGCATCAATATATAAACTTGTGTAGGGCTCATACAAAATGAATCAAGTTGATCTGATGTTCAAATTCACTTTAATGATGTATTTCATCACATCATATCATATAGAAACATAAAAAAAAATTCTGAGGATAGCTGGAAGTCATATATAACTATAGAGACTTGGTTAGTGATCTCTTTAAATCCTTTGTAACATGAAATCTTTCAATGTGTTTTTCTTTATTTTCTTCAGAATCGTTCTTAATGATCCTTAATCTTATATTTGCAGCAGTTAAGTCATACTCAACTAGAATATCAAAATGCTTTATTCACTGCTTCTAGGGCTTTCAATTAGCTTTCAAACAGTTAATAAACCATTAAATAACAAAATTGTGAAAGCAGTAGTATTGATGGAATGCTAGGCTATATATGGTAGAGAAAAGTGGTACCAAGTGAGTTTTATTTCTCATGTTAGTTTGGTCTTCAAATTTTCATTTTTTAACAATGTTTCTCATCAACTTTTCTTTCATGCTACATCACTTACATGTATTTTTTTTTCGTTTATAGGTTAGCTTTTGTGTATTAGGGTATAAGGGAACTCTAGCTGACCTGTTTTATTCAAAATTGTATGTTCTTTACGCCTTCAGAAACCATTTCTTTTTTTTTCCAAACATAAGCAGTTAAATCATTATCAACAGTGCACAGAAATTCTTTAGAAAGTACAAACTTTAATTTTTCAAAAAAAAATAGACACACACAAAAGATCAGCGTAAAAGGAGGTAGTTTTTAACCTTCTGATTGTGTTAGGTAGGAAAAAATTCTTGCCTGGTGAGTATTACAGGTTTTCCTTTATTTAAAAATAAGAGACACAATATTCAGTGTTTTTTCTCTTTTTGTTCTAGTTGAAACTATACCTTAAGGAAATTCAAAACAAAGTATACCTATCCAATTAGCCTATTTCTAGGTTGCTTCAAATCAAAGCACTACCTTTATCAAAATTTGTTATGCATATATCTGCGCTACTTTTGTCAACCTTGTGGGCCTGGACCTTCCTGCTTTATAAGTTTAAAAACTTGAAAACAGAACCATGAAAAAAGATTATTAGAACTCTTTTTATGAAAAATAGAAACACTAACCAAAATCTCGTGTGTCAAGCACACAGAAATTTTACTCACTTTCACTGATCCAGTCTTGAGGTTGATCACCGAATTCTTCATGTTTATGCAAAAAGAATCTTTCTCATACTGAATTGGGATATACTCAATCTTCTCAGAGCCTTTCCTCCAGAGCTTTATTGAAAGGTGGCCAGGGCTACCAGGAACACCTTTCTTCCCCCTTTGTGAAACTGTTCCTGAATTTCAAAGTTGATCGAAAAAATTTTCCTATAGTATACGTTTACAAATGTCCCCCATGCTAAGTACGTGCCTACATTCAATCACCAAAACAATGTGCCTCTGCGTCTTTCCTTTATTTTATATATGTCATTTATGTGATTACCTAAATTCACCTTTTATCACCTTTTATTAAATACTTGATTTTTTGTAATATATAAACTTTATGGACTGCCAACTCTCCAGTTGAGTTCTTTATTTATTTAGATTTGATTTCCTGTCAAGGTGGTCTAACCCAGATTGTTTTGAGTGTAAACTTACCCTAACATGGGTCAAGAGGAGTTAGACGTTTAGAAAAAAAACACAAAGATGAATGTGATTCCCTAAAACAACATCTACATCAGAGTTTAGGCTACATGAAGTTTAACAGTTGGAAAACACAGCAATATAAGTAAATAAGATGTGATTTCCTGAACAGCTAATTCAGAGTTTGTGCTGAACATAGTTGGTTGATTAGAAACCTACAGTGACAAAATGTAGAATTCTCTTGCGTTTGAAAAAAATCACATTCTTTTTCAGCTTTCTTGTATTTTACATAAATAAATGCAATAAGATGTTTTAAAAAATTGGAGTTCCAGAAAAAAATACAAAATTGTGTACCCCTGGTTATTAAAACAGATAAAACTTACCAGGCACTCCTGCCACACCTTTCTTGTAGCCTACCCAACGACCCACAAGCACAGCCCAGTCTCCTTCATGGTTCTTTATGACCATAGCCCTGTCTCCTGCTCTTGGGTTTAAGTATAAGCTGGAGTATCTGTGAGCAAGCTGTGGAAAGTAGCAAATGATTGCACTGTAATTACACAATAAAAGCTCTTATTTCAAGTCCCAAGGGAATTTACTAAAACTTTAATTTAAAATGGTTTCAAACTACACAAGAGATCAGGTTTGCTTTATTCAATTTTCTGAATGTTTACGTAATAGCCTCCATCTTTCACCACGCTCTTACATACAAGCCCAAGCATGTTGATTTTATAAAGGAAAGAAATCTACATGTATCTTTCATCATTATAACGATAGAGACTGCTTGGTAGTAACGATAAAAAACATTGAAGGTACTGTCAAGTCTGGATATTTTGAATCCCATGAAAACAAAGCTTAACTTCAAATTATTTGTATTTTCACTTATCAATACATTTTATGAAAGAAATCAGATCTGTAGTATAAATATGGTCCAATTAACCAACTATTCAAAACATCCAGGATGGGTTATGATTATATGAATCCAAAAGTATAATTGCAGTAATAATGTAATCTTGCAGTGAATTTAAGTAGGCTTTAAGTGAAAATGACCGAAAATGCTTGCCTTTGTTATAATTTGAACCTTCAACATCTGTGACTTTGGCACCCACTGCTTTGTCGCTGGAAAAACATAGCTTAACATTTTGCAACTACAACTCTGAAGAAAGAAGTTCAATTGAGCATGCATTTGCTTAGCCTCTCTTCAATGGGAAAATCCAAATCCCACCAAAGGCAAACACTGAATTCAGAAGGACAACAACACTTAGTCACGGACAACAAATACAAAAAGAACAGATTATGATAACATTTAAAGATATATAACTGGCTCTTGACTTATTCGGCAGTAATGAACATAAGAAAAGAATTCTTGTTCTTAAGATTTAAAGACAGAAATCTAAGAAACAAACACAGAAAGCATGAAACTCACTTGGGCTGGAACAGGCAAAGTGTCACTGCCAATCAGGTGGGCAACACACACCATTCTGTCTTTGAAAAAGACATGAACAGCTGACTGGAGTAAGGACAGGCAATGAATGAGGCGGCATGTAAATTGGACTACTCCTCTGTGATTGAGTACACTGAAAGAGAAATGAAACTGCTCGGTATAAAGGGAACAGTCTTATATGAACATTAAAAGAAAAATACTTTGTTAGACTTTTTCCTAGCAAACATCAATATGTGAATAAAAGCCCAAAAAAAAAATATATATATATATTGTATTGAAGGACACAGAAAACTGCTTTTACTCTCAAGACTTTTATTTCAACTTCTGGTCTCTTTTAAGATAAAAATTTACATAAAGAAACACATTATCTCGTTTTAGCTGAGTTTTTAATGAATCATTACCTTTTTTCACATGCCAATGTCAAGAACCAAATAAGAACAAATAAAAATAATTTAAATTTGCTTTGAATTGGAACTGCTAAAGGATGCTATCAAGTCATAAATGTTTGTAATCATATCCAAGTTTATTTCACCACAACCCAGGGGGAGAACATTATAAAAAAACACAGATCACGGCAACTGGAAAAATATCATGAGCCATTATAGATAAATGCATAGAGTCAGATGAGGAACATTGTTAGCTAGTATGCAGTAAAAATCTCATCAGTCAAATCTCTTGGCAATAAACAAAACCTTTGAATTAAGAGGATTGTAGTTAAAAAGAACAAGGTTTGTTTGACTCAATTTTTCGCTCTATTTATATTAATATTATTAGCACCCCCTCTCTAACAGATGATCCCTTGCAAACACTAACAAACTCAGTAATTCATGGGTTCAAAGGCATCTTTTGATAAGCTTTGAGATGTTATCTTTGTTTTAATAAACCTGATATATGTTTTCAAGAAGTAAGACCGCTGATGAAAAGAAGGAAAAAACGTCTCAAGGCCTAAATAAAAACTTAAATATAGAGAATTGAACCTCATCAACTTTGAAGTATGAAGTCACATATAAAGAAAAAAGAAACCAAGTTCCTAAAACTTTGAATGAAGAGAATTTCCAATTACCAGATTTTGATTTTGAGGTTTCCAATGCATTTGTATACAAATATGTCTCAAGTCTGGGGTGAATGAGTTGGACATCACAATTTTCAACTTCAAAAGTGTTTTTTTTAAATGAGAGATTTTTCTAAGCTTCCAGAAGTACAAAATTTCATAAAATTGTTAATATTTTTTAAATCTGAAATAAAGAGAAAATGGAAGATGAAATGGACCTTTAAACGGCGTTTGTTCGAAAAAAGACTTTCCGACCTGCAGCTCATTCACCTAGAATGTGGAACATACTTAAAGATGAGCAAGACCTAATGATAGAGAGTTATATATGTTAAAGCCCTCTTCCATAAGCAGCCTATCTTTTTTGGAAATATATATACAAAAGTTAAAAGTATGTGTCTGAGAAAGCTCTTTATCAAATAGGAAGCCCTATTTAGTATTACAACAACTTAAGAAAAGACAAACCTTATTACAGGGATGCAAGCAGCTTATGTTAAAAAAGCAGGAAAATTTTATACTCTGTAGGTGCCCTTATAGAACTTTTGATGGGCCAAATCAAAGAGATAGATACAACTCTGTAAAAGTGCCTACACAGCTAAACCACTAAAAAGAAGTGTTTGATTTTCTATGACTCCCAAATTAGGATGTTTTCTTTAACATTTAGGTGATAGTTTTTACAAGTTTTCCTGTTTTTTAGTTTAAGAAAAATCTGAATTTCTGCTAAAATCGGAAAACTTGCATCCCTGCCTTTACTTTTAAAATTAATTTTATAAAATTTTTCCCATCTCTTCTCAAAAACTGAAAAAGTTTCAAAGCTTCAATGGCTTTATTGTTGTATGAGGTGGCATACATCAACTTTTTATTTCATGAAAAAAAAATATTTCGCTAGATTTTACTACAATGATCAAATTGACATGGCAACTAGACTATTCTATGTGATGGTTACACATACGAAAAGCGGTAAAATATAAAATAATTTTTTTAACCTGTGTGACGCAACCTCACACCAGTTGTCAGTGCCAGGAGGCAGACGAGGCAGTGGTATAGGCCCCCACATCGACTCCAGGTTCTCTGGCATAATGGCTCGTGTAAAGTGTCCAGCCTTCAGGGAAAGCAGCACTGGGCCCTCTTTCACTGGGCCAACAGCCAGCTTTAGGGATATCTAGAATAAAAAGCACAGAGAGGATTGTAATATTAGTGAACAGATAAAATTTAAAAAAAAACTTGTGCACCTAATCCATGTTTAATGATAATAGCAATAACAATTTTTTTTTTTTTTTTTTTTTTTTT
>BMAT01013808.1:85788-106024 GCA_019649035.1 Elysia marginata | reverse complement strand
AAGAACCCTGATGAGCTAACTCTGTAATTACAAGAACGTATCTATTGCCCCGGCAAGAAAAGATTGAAAAAAATGTGATGAACCGTGGCAATACTTACTCTTGTTACAAAGAGAAAAATCATCAAACCTTTATCAGGGTATGACAACAAACACCTGGTGTTATAAACTATTGTGTTTGTTATTACCAAGTTGCACTGTAATTAGGGACAAAAGCAGCTTGCACATAAAATGGAGGAAAAATTAGGACCTCTCAAAGCTCTATTAAAGATTCAATGGCAAGTATACTGTTTCATAAAGAGTTGGGTTTTTTTTGCAACTATGTATACAGGAGATTATGGCTTGAATTTCATAGCCTGTAAAGCAGAGAATTAAAACCTGAGAGTTGTCTGTAGTGTAGGTATATAAGTTCTCATTTTGAAAATATTTCTCAAACTGGAGGACACAAACAAGTTCACAAATATTGGAAGTCTAAAATTTGGAACATTGTGTAAGTAATTACATATTTAACCAGCCTTTTATGCCATAAGCCTAATACCAATGTTAACGCCCTCTAGCTTTCTTTGCCTCACATTGACACATGATTTGACTTGTTAAAATATATTTTCTTAAGCATCATATGGTCAAAAACTCTCCCATGAACCTTAGCAAATGCGCTCATTTCTTTGGAAATGGTGTAGCTGCAAGTATTATTGCTGACATAAATCCCACAACCAATAAGTCATAAACGTTGCCTGTCCAATACTCATCATATATCAGGTTCCTCTTTCTATTTTACTTTTAGCGCAGCTCAAATTCTTCGTATTTATTTTTGTGCGCCTACAGGTCAATGCTATTATTTTCCTGTGACAAAAGCAGATATTTCCTTCAATTACATTCTACATAGTGTTTTTTATTTCTTTTCTTTGGTCTCCCTTGTTGATTTCAAATCATACGGTCCCTGAAAAAGTGACAAATGCAGTGTGCAAAAAAAAATCAATCTTCAACAAGAGTCACTTGATAATTACTGGAAAAGATGCTACATAAATGCTCTCTTGCAAGAGTTATGCATTAAATGAAAAGGGGTTTGCTGGAAATTTTAATAACCAATAAGACCAAAAATTGTAGTCTTTAAAATCAAGTCTTGTCTTACCAACTACAAGATAAAAATGCAGCACCTCCTATGAAAGCAAGGGGCACTCCAGGTGTGTGTGTTTGTCTCACTTTCCACTTGTCTTAGTTTCATTGTTATGAGATGAATGACAAATGAAAGGAACGAAATTAAAAGCACTGGGGCGCGTCCCTCAGTCCTATCATACCTAAAGGCCACTATTCAGTAGAACTCTGGGCTACTAATAATCATTCTCCAAGTTGACTATTCTTTCAACTTTTTTTGAACTAAAGAATCATTTTTATTGATTCAATAGTAATTTGGGTAAAAGAGATAATTCATTTGGTTTCAGGACTAATACTGTAATAGTCCAATAACAAGCTGTACATATCATTTAAAAGACTCTTCTGAATGAATAACTATAAAACCTTTAAGACACAAAAATTGTTAATTACTTCTGGGCAAGTGCTTTAAAAACTTTATAAACTCAAAGTTTAAAAATCCTTTGAATACTACGGATTCAAAATTAGGGACAAAGACCGTTACTGGCTTCACCTCAACCTGATCCTAAGGTGATGCTTATTTCTGATTTGGTGATCTAACAAATGGAATGGAACCCTTTAAAATTCTTCCTCCTAAAAAAATATGAAAACCTGTCACTGTGTCAGAATATAGCATTTTAAACTTGAAACTACCCACCTGAAGACTTGAGTCTTTTCCGTTTGCAGTAACATCATGATGTGTAACCTGGCTTGCCAGTGGTTGTTCTTCAAGAAGAAGCAAGAGATCACACATTGCCTGGGCAACTGTCACCTTTGTCTTCAGGCATGCCCATCCAGAGGTGTCCTCCAGAGAAAACTTGAGGCAGTTTACATACCGCGTCTTGAACACAGTGGAAAACAATGACTTGCCCTGCCACATCTTGCTGGGGCCTTTCAGTGTCTCTAGACATTCCATCTGAAGAGATAAGATATATTGATTTATTGATAAGATGAGAATTAGTGAATGCATATCAAACACTACCCAGCCTACTAAAGTATGTGGCGAAGAATCTTTAAAAAACATTGTGAAGAAAAACTTTGGCAACATTTTCCACAAAGCCCTAGAGATTCAGAAACGCCTAAAAAAGGCCCACTAAACATTGAAAGGTAGAATAAATAATCCTTCCACTCGCTTCCAGTGTCATGCACCAAAATGTGATAACTCATTATTCCATTCTGGAAGACAGAAAACAATATTTTAATAAAGAGTAGTAACCCGGTTGTGCTCGTAGACTGAGCTTTTGACCTGATGAGGTCAAAGGGGGGTCTGCTGTTTAGCTTGCAAATTAAGTCGCCACATCAAACAAACATATTAAATTTTTACTTTGAGTGCATGCATGGTGCATGGATGTACCAGTAAGATTGTGCCTCAACAATGTTAGGTACATGGACCAAGTGCAGTGGACATAATTATGTGACCCCAATCTAGTACCAGGTCTTACCCGAAAAGAAGCTGACTTTGAGCATCGGGCGGAACGCCCGTGGCATCCGAGACAACGAACAGACAGCCCTTCGGATAGGATTCAAGGTCAACTCAAAGTGACACGCCTGATTGGTCAGACACAAGGTACTTGTGTTAAACCATGCAGAACTAGAACGTAAGAGCCAAGCCCATTATGAGAAAACCCTCTGAAGCATAGGCCTATGGAATGCATTTTTTTATATTATAATTGATCAGAAAACAAAGAACATCAGCAGCATTATGCAAAAGACAGAATGCCTTTATCTTTATTAGTCATTTTTTATGAATTTTTAAAGCAAGGAGATCTGACTGATTTTTAGGATTTCAAATCTGAGAAATTGCATGTAGCTGAAAATGGACGACTGTAGCTGGGTGATCAGGCCTGCCGGCATATATATCAAATTACAGACAGGGTAAGTTTTCATGGCACCATACTTGATCCATGTACCATACTTAGTTACAGCACAAGATTATTGCAACATCAACACATCAGGCATGGACTTGGAGACAATGGTCCATTTTCCTATCAAACCCTATTTACTTTTACCTCCTATAACAATTCTGACAAAACATGTACAAAAATTACAAAGACAATGAGTGAAGGTCCAAGGGGCAATTATTTCGAAATTATAAAACTGGGATGCCAAAGAGTTTATGAAAAATGACCTGAAAATGAGTATCTCAAATAGAACAAGTACTATATGCACAAGTTATGCAATAGACAACAAATGCATTTTAAAAAAAGGGAAATAACCTGAAAATCCTGAATTTCGATATCCCTGTTAAAAAAATGAGACGTGTCACTTTGCTAGAGAAGTTACAAAATTGATGCATGCACTTGGATTTTTTTTTTTATAACAAAGCCATCAGGCATATATCAGAGTCAAAAATTCTAAGGTAAAAAGAAATTCAATATATATATTAAAAAAAAACAAAAAAACTTCTTGTATGATTACCAAATCACTTCTAAATATTTGGAAACAGCAGATAAGTGTGATTGGAATGAAGGTCTCATCAGACTTAGCCCGAAACAAATGAACTCTCAAAGTTGATGCAGTGAATGACATAACAGAAAAATAGGCTAAGAAAAGATCCTCCATTAGTTTCAGTTTTGCTTCTAGTTGGCCTGAAACTAGTTTGTTCGGTAACACTACAAAAAATTTATAAAGTTCAGAGAAAAAAAAATAATCAGGATTTCATTTTATCTCTTTGAATGCAAGGCTTCATTGTGCCCTAGGTAGTTGGATACAAGGTCTGTGTATACAAGGTCTACTGTGTTTGTTATGCTATTGCCTCCCCCCCCCCCCCCCCCGTCATAAAAAAAGAACTGAATGGAATTGAAAATTTTGTTTCATTTTCAAATAAGCCACTTTTCATGAACGATGAATGGGAGAAAAGCCACACTTACCTCATAATTTTGAAAGACAAAAATTTATTCTTTTGTGAACTTTTTGTGAACCAATCAATTTTGACCTTGTCATGAAGTTTCAATCGATTCAAAAGAGGATGTAAAGTTTTAGGGTAAAAAAAATCCTAAAGCTCTCATAATAACTGCTGTTACATCATTATCACAAAGATACGTCTTGCATAGCAAAGAGTCTAGTAATGTAGAACCAGATATAAAGATAGACAGCACAAGCCTGGAAAATGTAGATAACTTTAAATATCTTGGCTCAATCAAAACATCAGATGGCACATGCACCAAAGATATTAATACAAGAATTGCAATGGCAAAGCAAGGAATGGTCAGCCTCAATAACATCTGGAAAGACAAATCAATCCCAAAACCTCTCAAATTTAAACTACTGAAAACTTTAGTTTGGCCAAGAATGCTCTACGGCTGTGAAACGTGGACAATGAGGAAAGCGGATGAATCAAAGATAGAGGCAGCTGAAATGTGGTTTTTCAGAAGACTACTAAGAGTGAGCTGGAAAGACAGAAGAACAAATGGAAATGTTTTAGCAG
This sequence comes from Elysia marginata, assembly GCA_019649035.1. NCBI lineage: Eukaryota > Metazoa > Mollusca > Gastropoda > Plakobranchidae > Elysia > Elysia marginata. Next base: position 101,469 of record BMAT01013808.1, on the reverse strand, counting down.
AAATGGGTACTGAAAGGACACTACTATCACTAGTAAAAGAAAGAAGGCTTAAGTACATTGGACATGCAGAAAGAAATACAAAAACCGATTTAATGAAGACCATCTTCGAAGGAAAAACAGAAGCAAAAAGAGGAAGAGGCAGGCCATCATTATCCTATGTTGACCAAGTCAGTAAAGCAACAGGGCTGAAGTTACAGAGCATATCGCAGAAAAGTCAGGACAGAGTTATATGGAGAGGGATTGTGAAGTCTTCTTGTGCAGCAGCAAACATCAATCCTGATGATGCCGCAAGGTAAGTCTTGCATTTTATACAAATGAGTCTTGAGTCATGAGGGTTAGTTTTGAGATACAGGCTTTTAAAGTTTAGTGTGTATTCAGAGGTTTATTTTATTTATATAAATAGTGATGCTAAAACCACTTTCGAATAGTTTTCAAACTTGATTCATGTTGACATTTCATGTTATGTGTTTTCTTTTCATTGTAATGGTTGCTGTGGATTTTTCCCCTTCAGAGTTCTCCGAACTTTAAACGCATGTTTCTGCCCTTATAAAAATTTTGCAAGTCCTATCCTATCGAGTTCAAATGGCCATAATTTCAGACAGGAGCTTGATAGAGCTTCATTCAAGAAGTGAAAATACTCTTATTTTGTGATACCAATATCTTACTACTTTCCAGTTTTGAATTTAAGGCTCAATTTGATTTTGAATGGTTGCAAAGCATACACGCACATGTACTTAAGTTAAAAATAATCTTTCCTATCAGCTTTCATCTCCTTATATACTCATAAATAAATTATATGCATATGAAACTAATGAAGACTTTATTTTATTAGCAACCCTTCCCCCCACTCCCTTTTTACACATAAAAAAATTTTTGAAATAATTACAATCTTTTCATTTGCAGAGGTGTACACTTTCAGTCTGAGGTTGTTGTTGACTTGTGGATTGGCAAGAAGTTCAAGCTGTTCACATGTAATATTGGCGCAGCGTGTGCGTATTGCTAGAATCTCGTCAGGAAGCAGCTTAGCAAGCTTCCCTGCTGGGTTGGGTCCACGGTACATAGCACCAAACTGGGCAAAGTTCTGTCCATACTCTTCCCTCCAAGCCTATGGTGAATAAAAACCATGACGGCAATGTAAATTTACAAGAAAGTATTGCAAAATTTCTTTAAGCCCATATGAGATCAATCAAAATACTGGGTTCAACCTAATTTGTTTTCTTTTAAATGTCAAAACCACTTTTTCCTTTAATGAAATAATACAGCTAAATCAAAAACTGTTTAAAACAAAATAACTTTTGCAGGTCTTAGAATTTCAGTCCATAGGAATTCTACATTATAATTTCTTTCAATTATGAACAGTTTTACGCAGCCATGTGATTATGCAGTCATAAAATATAAAGAAAGAGTTATTAAACTCATAACATTTGATTCTCTGCGGTAAAGCTAACTTGGTATATCCATACTATCTCTGCCATTTTCCTACGTCCCTGTCAATGAATTAGAAATTATTGCGATAAATTAAAATCTAAGAAAGTCACCAAAAAGGCAAATTAATTTCTTAAAACCATTGCTGAGATAACACCCATGAAAAACATTTATTAAATCTAAATAAGACAAAAAATAAGTCCTTCTAATACTTTTTTAAAATGTATTTAAAACAAAGGAGAGAAAGATTCTATAATTTTGCTTAACAAAATGAGATTATAAACATATCCAGAAAAATGTTTTAGTAAGAAACAAAAATGAAACTTGTAGGATCAAATATGTAAAGGTCGTAAGTTTCTAATAGTGATCTCCAGTGATTATCTCATTTTTACCTCACGGGTAGCTTTATCAGCATTATTGAGTTTAGATCCCTCACTTCGGTCATTAACACTGTCATCATGGTTGAAGATCTTGCCGTAGAACTTTTCAGTATCCTTTTTGTAAGCCCTTGGGAAAAGTTGATGTGTGTGCCACATTAGATCCATATCATAACATGGTACTATGAACATTGATGGTCGAAGTTGCTTCAACAGTAAAAACTTGCGGTATCTCATAAGAGCAGCTTCCAAAAAAGTCTGATCTTGGTAATGTTGGAGGCTGACCTGGAATTGATCAGAGGGCAGAAGTACAAATCAAACAAAGAGCATACATAAACTATATTGTGTTTCCAGACTAGATTAGCAACAAACACTTACTGACTTGGTTTTTTTTTGTAAGCAGGTAACAATTTCTACACTATAGAATGAAGCTAGCCATTCCTTACTGTTATGAATCTATCCTTTCAAATGAGCAGGTCTGTCTGTCAGAGATTTTTAGCCTAAATCTTTGCCTTGAGACAACATAAGAACAATCAGAAAATGTACTCCCTTTCAGTTGTTTAGTTGTTTTAAACAAGCAGCTTTTCTTTAGCCTTTGTTGCATTTCAATCTGGTTCAGTAATCAAGAACAAAACATATGTCTTATCAGTCAATTAAGAAAACAAAGAATAAGAAAAAAATGTATTCAGCTTACTTGGTAGCCAAATTCTTTTTGTCTAGAAGCAGCAGAAATTATATCATAAGAGAAAGAAGTCTCTCCATCTCTGTAGGAGGCTATCACTTGAGAGGGATCTAGAGCCACGTCAAATGGATGATCTGGATACTCCTTCTGCCATAATTCTCTCGTCTCTTGCAAACTTTTTTTCTTAGCTTTATCATTTCTCAGGAGTGTATGGTCCACAACAACACCATTCAATAGCTGCAAAGAGGCAAACGGAGAAACCAAAGGTTAGGTTATGTTATTAGACAAGGGAATATCCAGTCCCGTTCAGATATTTCAAAACCAAACAGAACAAGTTTTATTTTGAAATGATGCAATTTCTATTTTAAAAAGTTATGACATCGATGATCTTAACTTGGAATTGATTTTTAAGCATATATATTTAATTTACCCAGATCAAATCATATGGACTTGACTGTAATATACATAGAATGCAGTCAAGTATAAAAAGACCTGCTTTACCATGGAGAACATCGCAAAACCAATCTATTCAACCTGTCAAAAACTGTAAGTATCAGTTTCATGGTGATTCCTTGATCAAAGTTGTTGAATGGAACCTTTTGAAAGGAGATCGCAGCACCGTGCCTATCATAATTTGAAGGAACCACAAATTTTGGTACATCTTGATCAACATTCACTGTATGAAAGACATTAATGAACAAAGTGTATGACCCATCATTTTCAGCAATCAACAGCAGCCTGCTGAATGAATCTACACAAACATATATTACAGAGATTTTGCCTACACCACCTTCAGCATAGCTATCAAGCAGACTTGGAAATTTTAGATTGAATCACTATTCAAAAGTCATGCTGTCCTTCACTAGGAATATGTTACACTCTCCATGAAAAAAAGATTTTAACAACTCCCCTTTTAGTTAACTAGATCCAGAACAGCGGCAGTTCTCCCCTCTCGGCTCGCATGACGATGAGACGAGGTAGTCCGCCATCTTGTTGTGGGAAGGGCTGCGACCAACTCCCCTGCCTAGGCCTAGGGGCCCAGCATTACTCTACTACATGAAGTAGTATTAAATTAACCAGTGCGCCTCCCTCAAACAGCAAAACTTAATCTTTCAGGCTATTTCATTATTGTTTTTGCGATAAATTTATGTAATGGTTCAGTAGTATCTGGGCAGGGTCTTATTTTTTTTCTTTAGTAGGATGAAAAAGGAACTCAATAAATTTATATTCGATGCATAAAATAAGCATAATTATGCGGCAGACCGTAGACGCAAGAACAGGAAAGAAGGGCAAATCGATGTTAGAAAATTAGCTACAAGACTAGGCCCCTATGATATGAAAAATCGCGCGCAGGTTATTTGAAAATATCTTTAATTTTAAAAAAGTATGCCTAGAAATAAATTTCCTCTTAAAAGACCTAGACTTTTTTTTATCTATTTAGGCTTGCGTTAATAAATGAAAAAAAAAACAATTGATAGACCTTTAATACTAAAACACCCGCAAACTGTAGGCCTAGATGTAATAAAATCCAAGTTCCCATTCTCTGTCCCTATAACAATCCTGGCGTTTCACAACAACATTTCATGTCAACTAACACCCCCTATAGATTACTATAACTTTACATCAAATGCTAATATCTATTACAGATCAGTCCAAATCATGCAAAATACCAAATGAATTTTTTAAATTGATTTCTAGATCTAGCTCTCCTGGAATACGATAGTATAGAAATTGCCTCTAATTCTGTATATATTCTATAGGGCCTATAGATCTAGATTTAGCTCTACATGATCTAGATCTAGATTAAGGATAATGCTTATTAGATTTATGAAAATAGGAATTTATTCCAATATATCTAGTGGAAGAGTCTAAAGGGGTAAATTTAATCATTGATAAAGAGATCAACTGTAGAGTTAGACAAGAGGGCGTTTACAATCCCAACCCACACCAATATGGCGCCGCGAGATTCCATTGGTCACGGGTATTTGCGTCTGTGTCAGGGCATTGCCATGAAATGACCCGGCACCTTTAAGAATAAGAGAGTTCATACAGTCTTCAAAGCTGAAAAACATTATCTGTATGAACCAAGAAAGTTTCAATGTGACGTGTGTCTTGGTCATGCAAAGGAGGTGTGTGGGAATTACAGAACTAACAAAATCAGATAACAACAGGAGAATTTCACAAAAAGATATTTGCTGAGATTAGCCTCACAATCTTTAATCTGACTTTACTATGGATGTGAAATACTACAAGTGGCATAAAGGTGAAGCAAGTTTGTCAGCAAATCTTTTAGATTCTCTGTTGATCTTACCGCATCTTACATCAAAGAGCTGCTGCGGGTAAAAAGAGTGCTATTTGGTCTACCTGCAACTTTTTCCAGTAACATCCGTTCATTCTTGACATTGGATTCCACCATAGCATGTCCTGCAGAGTTTCTTCATTGATATGAAAACTAGTCAGAATCAGAACCTTTTTGCTTCAAGGTTACATTTTGCAAGTTTTCAAACTCCTTTACAAAAAAGAGCCAATCATTAGTCAAGTGGCATTGGTACTTTGAAGCCCTCATTTCAGTATTTTGCAAAGCATTTCAGTACTCAAAGCGAAAAGCCAAAACAAAGATAAGACATATTCATGGGAAGCATATACAAGGAAGTAACTTCTCAAGTTATGAAGCTCTTGGCATTTGAATTGTCATGAGTTTCAATAAAGTGTTCATGAGGAAATTTTTTAGAATATCGTCAAAGACAATAACTCTCACTTTAGAAAAAGATGACCTGCTACATTTTGCTTGTGACCTTTTCCTATGATAAGCCTTGACTTAATAATTTTTCTTAAATGTTACTGATCACAGTTATAGCTAACTTCAGTATTTTTGGTTTGACATCAGTACTCCAGTAATGTGGTAGTAATTCTGGTACTTAGGTACTGAAGTCAGTACTGGTTGGCAGCCCTGCCTGTTGTTTAAATGATCATTTCCCACATCAGGTAAAAACAGATGCCATTGTACCTATTAAAAGAATGAATACCTTACTAACTTTTAAGCCCAACTGATACATTTTTACATATATGAACAATTTTAGAAACATTTATCACCCACTCCCCTCCCCCCTGTCTTTTCTATTATGTCCAATGGTTTCATAATCACACCAAGTATAATTTAGTATTCCTGATGGTTCAAGGGATAACATAATTTCTCTCAATAAATGACAAATCATAGCTCTTGTTTGGAGTAAAGTCACAACTATTGATGCAACTTTTGTTTTTCATAGCCAGTGGGATAACCCATGCGAAACACTGAGAGAATTTTAGTGCATTAGGTGCTCCATCAAAAATGCTCTTTACGTTACTTTTACACATAAGTACTATTCAATTGTCATTACGCTAATCAACTTTATCTATACCGGGTATACCACTTGATATCAGAGGCAAAAGCTAGTGCCAGTCTTTTAATACCCTTGCTTTTCTCTTTTCAAGCGCTACAGGTTTGGAAAGTTGCTGAAAAATGCCAATGTTATTATTGATAGGTAGAGCAATTCATCCTCACATAGTTCATCCGTCAAAATCTGATAATTTTAAAATTAAATCAAAGAGAAACTGTGTTTTTTATAGCGTTATTTAAAATACATATAATGCCTCAATTAGCAAAGGTTTGTGCCATAAGCTCAGTGACAGTGAGGCTAAATTGTCTCCCAGGATTTAGCGTAACAAGAGGCAAAACTTTGCCAGTTCAAAAGTTGTAGGCTGCAATCAACAAAGCATTTTGCCAAGATCAAAATCTAGGTCAAGATAGCTTTGTAGTAAAAATCATTTGAGGCTAAGAGAAAGTAAGGGAGGAGAGACAGAAGAGAAGTAGACACTGAGCAAAACAGAGAGAGGTATGTAAGGGGACTTAGATAAAAAGGAGAAAAACGGGAATACAAAATACACTATAGATCAATAGATACACAGTATGAGGTTGAAAAGAAGGGAATTTTAAATTGGTGGCGAGTCTGTTCTTACATTCTTTACATGAACCCGCAAAATCACAGACATATTACTGGTTTATATGTCTTACGTCCATGATGGATGAGTTGGATGTCACAATTTTCACCTTCAATGTTCTGTTTTCAACAGGACATTTTCCCTAGCTTAAAAAACATCAAGAATTCCATGAAACTATCAATATTTTTGCAGAAAGATATTTAATTTTCATAATTAGGAGAAGAAAAAAAAAAGAAAAAATAGACTCCGAACACCCTCTGGATGCCAGACATAATTAGAAAACTGCTCATTAAAAATAAATAAATGTATATAACATTTATGATTTATCCTTAAAGTACAAACCCTTTCGCAGTCGGCACAGTAAGATGTAGGACATAACATGTGACAATGCCACACCCAGGCTACATCTATCGGGGCTTCCAGTACTTTATCCTTATGAGTGGCAGCCAGCGGCAAAAATAAATGCTGATACCTGTGTAAGAAAGAAAAAGTTTTGGAGCTTAAGTAAGATTTGAATCTAGCTTGAAATACCACTTCAAAAATCTGTTCTAGAAAATTAATACATTTCAGATAAAATTCAGCATTTTAAGATTTGGTGAGCCTTATGTTAAGTCCCACATTATGCATCTAATATTAAACACCTCAGTGATCTTATATCAATTATCATCCCAATCTAAATTACACGTCTGCACATGATGCCCAGCTATTTCTTCCTTTGAACAAAATATCTTTGGCTAGAGCTGTTGCTACCTGTGAAAGCGAGCAAGTTGCATCATAAAGACATGGGTGGGAGCATTACAACTCAAAAAGCCTGCAGGCTGCTCAATTTTTTGTCCCCAATCTTACAAAAGCCTGCAGAGTCTGCGTGCCTCACAAACTCAAGATTCAATTTGATTGTCACTTTGCAATCTTCAGGTACATCTATCTTTTATATGTAGCAGTGTGTCCATATCACCATTGGATGCAAAAAATTTTACCCAGCACTACAACTGTATTAACCAGATTCATGTTTTATAATGGCGTACGAATCTTTTTTCTAGCATTCTGTTACTGATAGTGTTGTTTAACTAACATACATTTCCAATAAAGTACCATCTTTGTTACAATGAACTTTGGTTCATCTCAAAAAGTGCTGGCTATTTAGAAACACCTAATGCTTACATTTTACAAACTGTCTTAAAACAAGATGTTTTATCTGATTCTAACCACAGGTACATTTGACTAACTTGAATTACGTTTAAACATAATTCATAATATTAAGATTCAGTATGCCTACTACCTGCAGTAAGACTAATCATCATTATTTTTATAGGAGGCCCAGATTGGGAGGTTTCTTTGCTTTCATCTAGATTTTATTGACTTGATAAACTCACAAAAAGTAAATTAAGCTACCCATGGAATTTAGTGATTTTTTAAATCGACAGGCTTAACCACCCATTCTATTTATATGGTGCCCCCATTAACGAACTTTAGTTCCTCAGTATATATGGAAATGACGTAAGACCATTTTAATTTTTATCAACCAATATAATGACTATTTAAAAATGTAAATAGGTGGCGTCTGTATCTCTACAATCAGAACCTTGCCAGCATAAAAGGACAACACTATGTTTCTGATACAGGGGTCCCTCCTATGCAGTTGTCTTATTCTTAGCATGTGAATGCTTACATGCTCATCCCTATGCGCTGATCACAAGCATCAATGACATAGAGTCAGGTACAAAATGTACTAGATCTCAGTAACGCTGTAATCCCCTTGCAATATCGTTGATCGGGAAAATTTTGTCCAGGACACCAGAGATTTTCCAGACCCTAAACTTCACACCACCATCCCTCCTCTTCTACATAATTATTACTCATTTTGAAAATATAGAAGAAACCGTAGTGTATCTGCCAGTCTCATTCTAGAATATTTAAGCTACTTCATATTAAAATGGACAGAGAGAGAGTGAGAGAGAGAGAGAGAGAAAGAGAGAGAGAGAGAGAGAGAGAGAGAGAGAGAGAGCAAATAAAGATCTTTAAAAAAGAGAAGGGAATGAGAGGCATTTCAGTTTGATGAGTAATAGTTTCAGTTTCAATACTTAGCGTATTAATATATTTTTCCTAGAAAAGATTGGTGTATTGACACATTTGCTTTTCACATCTATAGAGAACCAGTCTCTGCCTAGAAAAAATCGGAACAAAAAGTTGCCAAACCCTTGTTTATAGTTTTGTTTTTGAAGTGAACTTAGTGCTCACACAATTAGAACACTCTTTGTGAGTATCCAGGGAGTGGGTGGGGGTGGGGAGTAGAGGGCCTTAGTTTACCATCGTAGAATGGTAGTTCTAGCCTTGAGATTTTTCAATACTCTCTAAGCACACTGCTTGAGCAACTCATTTAGGCCGTCGAATGAACAAAGTTGACACAAATGTACATAAATTTATTAGCCAGGTGTGGGTTATTGTCCTGTCTTTTTAGTCTTGTGCTGTTCTTACTTTGAAAGCACGGAAACTTGTGGTGCCATCGCATATTCAGACAAGTAAAAATACATGTGCCGGTATTGACTAAAATAGGGCCTACTTGATGTATGTACACAGGGGCAATGACCTGATGACGGCACAAGGATAATAATGACCTTCCTATGTTGCCAGCACTCAGACCCGGATTTTACCGATGCCGATCGAGTAAACTAGGCATAGGTGACATGTGTAGACCGGAAACTAACGACACTTGTCGAAATTGAGACCAAATAATGGAAGCAGAAAGCGGTATTTTCAGCCTGTTAATGAATTCAAGGAACGAATAATGTGCCAAATCCTAGCAATTTTCCACGGCTTTTTCGCAAACAGTAAAATTCAAGAAGTTTTCTGGGAACAGAATTTATGAATCGCGCGGGAACACTGCTTTCAATCCACTTTCAGTTCAATCATACTCATCCGTACCAGTCTTCCTTTGACCTGACCGGCCGGGTCTACACATGTCTACACATGCGCTGAGCCCCTTCTCTTTATATCAGTCATTACCGCAAACGTTTCTCCCTTCGATAATTCGGCTCTGATTTTTCCAACCAACCTTTAAGGTAGGATAAATAAATCTATGCCCCTTTGGCTGCTGAGTTTTAACGAAAGTAACCGGGAAACAAATAGTTGGCTTGAACCGAACTTGCGAAAACCACGGTTACGAAACGAAAGTTTTTATCTATTCTTCGGACCAGCGCACGATTTTTTATCCCGAATGACAGTAGGCCGGCAAGCTATGTCCTGAAATCTTGATTGGCCGGCATGCCGGCTGCACTCTCCCACCCATGTAAAGATCAAAATTTGGATCATGAGCAGCAACATAAAAAAACCAAGGGTGAACCATGAATAAATTGAGATTTTTACACATTAGTAAGAGGACCAAATACCTTTAGTTATGCAGCACAAGAATTTCACCTTCCTGGACACATTGTTTATATGAGTACTAGCTCTGTTAGAAACCTGGATGTTTACATTAATTACAACCTAAACATGAAAGAACTTGATGTCAAGGTTGTTCAAAACTCTAACCTCATGCTGAGTTAAGTAACCTCCAAAATATTAGTCTGTAGTTTAATATTCACGGGGTTATAAAAGTGCAGCTCTTTAGTTATTGGATTTCTCAACAATTCTTTGTAAAAGGTACAAAATATCCAATTTCTTAACTCTCTTCCTTCCCTACTGTTTTAGGAGTCAAATATAAATCTGAGAGTCTACTTTTGGTATAGCAGCTTTTAGCAAGTGCAACTGTTGAGAGTCTTAAGTGTCATATACTATTTTTATGGCAAATGAATGGGCTTTCATGTGAAATGTTTTTGATTATTTTATCACATCATGTTACACAATTTGATCTACTTTTGTTACAAAAAATAGCCTTGTTACACCATAAAATCGGAGAAAAAAAAACCATTATCAAAAGAAAAAAATCACTTCACCTTAGTCCAAATCAAATTTTTTAACTTTGCCAATCTCGTTCTTGATTTTAATCCATTTTTTTAAATGGACAATAATGATTTTTACCATTATAACTATTTTCAAGATGGCTGCAGGCTGGTAACAAGGAAACAACATTTTTGGGTCTAATAAATCCATGCAAAATTAAATCAAAATGTTTCTGTTGAATTTTGAAGGTATATTTAGTTTTTATTGTTCGTAGGAAATAAGTTTCTGCTTTCATTCAATAGCAAATACTTAATTTATTCACTGATGACGTCATTGACCACTGGTGATCGAAATTTGTATAGAAGAGGCAGGAAGAGAGTTAAAAAGTTGCAGAGGTAATCAAATATAAGAGGTGACTCAAAGACATCTAAAACTTACTGTCACCTATCCATCTTTTTAATTGAAACAATAAGAGGCAAACAAAGTCTGTGCAATCTTAAAAAAAAGTTAAATCAAAAACCAAAAAGGAAAAAAATCAATTATCAAATATGGTTACACAGATATGTGAATATTTACATAATATACAGACACATAACTACATTACTGGACATTTGAAGTGCAACAATCAAGTTTTCAACTTAATCCTGTCTCTTCCTACTTCTCCAAAATGGTGGGTTTTACTTAAGATAGAGTCTGTGGCCAGTGCAATAGTAAACTTTGGTCTACATAGTCAAAGTGAATGTTTATGGACTACTGCAAAGCTCTACCATTAAATTTGTGTCTCTGAATTTTTAAAGTTACAACAGAAAATCCTCTGTGAGTAGAGATAGGAATTGTGCCCGAATAATATAGTTATCTCGCAAGTAGTAAGATCTAGAAAAAAACTTAACTGTGACTAATTTTATCAAAAGTTGAAAAAATAAAAGTATAGTAATGCAACTTAAGTTAACAAGTGTCACCCACTGACCATGTCTGAGCTAATCATCTTCAAGGAGTAAAAAATCCCCTCAGGCCTCCTCTGTGTTAACTCTATGCCATCATAAATGTGTAACTGTACCCCCTCCCCTTTCCCACCTCCTCCTGCTTGCTTCACCTTCCACTGACTGATGGCTTGCAGGGGTCTGTTTCTGACTGGTTGGTACATAAGTATTATTTTCATTCCATGGTCATGACCACTCCCAGACTGAGCTCCCATGCCAGATAATGAGATATTTGGACACTGGCTCTAAAATATTGGGAGGTATACATGTGTCAATTTTTTTTGTAACTAGGCAACTCTCACTTGAGGAGGGCTGCCTAAAATTTTGAATGCTCAACCTATTAAAGATTTTTTTAAGTTTTGAAATAATTTTTTAGTGCTTATGACCTGTACAGAGCTTGCCGCAAAATGTTTTCATCTCTCAGTGCTGGCAACCTGTCACATTCCTCCAGAAATTTTATATGGTTGTGGCTGGCTGTCAGAAGATCAACAGAAGGCTGGACTTTCTTAATTTTCTGTCTGTTAGCCTCCATGGTAGGAACAGCTATTAAAAATTTTGTATCATGAAGCGAATGGGTAGGAGTCAGCGCCTGGGAAAATAAAAAGAAAATGCAATCTTGTCAGATCAACATTGTCAGATCTCTGATATAAAAAGGAGAAAAATGCTATTAAAAGCATGGGAGGGATTTTAATTTCATTTAAAAAAAAAAGAAAGTGAAACTGCAGTGCATCATTAAATTATAATTAATATCACCCCCACCACTACCACATATCTTTATAATCATTAAAAAATTTGATTTGTGAGTCTAAATTATAAATAGACATAGCTTGTGATATTTATTTCAATTTTCATTTTCCAACATTGTTGGTTTAGTTATTAATCAAATTCAAGGCCTAGGACCCAATCATAAAAGCATTAGCCACTGAGTGGCCGCAAAGTCCACCGAGTCGTCTAACAGCCGCTGATTGGCTGATAGTGGATTGCTGCATCGTACAGCGGATATGAGACTGTCTGCCACTAGAGAGCCAGTCTCTATACTATTACTAGGTCGCTAAGATCGTAAGAATCGTTCTCGCGAACGCACCCCAGCTTCTTAGTCGGAATTACACTTGCTAAAACTTAACACTATTTGAAGCAACATAAGAAAAATAAGCACAGGGTCCCGTGGTTCTTGGGAAAACAGTATTCTTTTCCGCCTAGACTTGCATATATATTGCGCACAAGTGGAAAGTAGGAAAAAATATGACGAAGATTGTAAAATAAAATGCTGTAAGAGTTAAAGCACTTGGCACTTTTTCGTTTGTTCCTGAGCAATTGCCAAAACGTGGAACACTGAACAGGGTCAGAGGGGTAGCAAAATTATTTTCTCTCAATTGTTTTCCTTTTTTCACCTGTTAATGATGGTTATATGGTGCTTAAATTATTGAAATATCAGAGCTATAGGATGCATTGTTTGGTTTCTATAGTATGATTTTCCAAGAGATGTGCCTAATTCTTGTACATAACAGTGATGACAGACCCAAACATATAACTGGGAAGAAAAACCTTCAAAAGTACTTTTTCAACTTCAGTCATATATGAAGTGTTTAGTAATTGGAGGTCTTGAGGACTATGAATGGGACAATTGTTTGTGTCATCATTGTTATGCGCAAGACCATGGGCCTACTGATTATAATTCTTGTGGATTCATAGGTACTTAATTCATTATTCTAACTGCATCAGATTGGGGCTGATGAGCAACAGAACAAGTGTGGCAAAGCAATTTAGAAGGTTGCAAAGGAAATATTGAAGAAAACTGGTGTTTACTTGTACATAACAGTGATGACAAGAATGACTTGTACACTTACAGTGATGACAGAAATAAGTATGAAAAATGTATTTATCAAAACAAAGTAGATTTTCTCCCTAAAGATGTGTTTCTTTCAAGATGAAATTCCTCTCAAACCACCAAAACTCTTTTATTAAAGTTTTCACAATAATTTGAGGTACATTTCCTTTATTTGTGTCATCACGGTTATGCGCAAGATCTTTGACATTCTGATTATAATTCTTGTGAATTAATAGGTAGGCCTACTTAATTCATTATCCTGAGTGCATCAGATTGGGACTGATGAGCAACAGAACAAGTGTGGCAAAGCAATTTAGCAGGATGAATTGGAAATATTGAAGAAAACTGATGTTTACTTGAACATAAGGGTGTCACAAACACCAGAAATAATAATCGAGTAAACGAATAAAACTCCTGATGCGAAACTTGTGAGTTCTTTTAAAATCTTGAAAACGTGAAAAGTCGTGTGAAGAACGTAGAAAATAAGTTTATTCAACTTAAAATGAAGAAATCAACACGAAACAGTATTCACATCCAACAGCAGTCGAAAATAGTAACAGTGCAATTGGCAATGTCCAACATAAACAAATCGTAGATCTAACTTTTGCTCAAAATTGCTCACTCTCTCTTAATCCAGTATTCTATCCTCTCCGTCTTCTAAGTCTTCTCTCCGCTCCCCCTTAACAACCACGCGAGCTCTATTTATAAGTAAAACACACATCTGGGAATTTCCCGAAAATTCTACCCTTTACAAGAAAGGTGAGAAAGGCATGGCCTAATACGGCAGCGACACCCAATTGCGAGCCAAGTTAAAAATAGGTCGCCCGTCATTATGTAAATTAACCGGAAGATAGTAATCTAGATAAATCCAGAAGACTAGATCTACAAAACTAATAATAGGCGATCATTCTAGATTTTAACGAGTTATAAAATCCTTAAGTTACTTATAACTACGAATGCTTAACACATTCCATTAAGAAAACAAGCGTAGCCTTAATCTAGGTCTACACGGTACATAGCATGAAAATGCTAATTTTGGAACTAGACCAAAACAATGTCTAACTTCGTTACAAAGGGTGATGTCAAGAATGTCCTATACATCATAACAGTGATGACAGAAACGATTATGAAAAATGTATTTATACCAAAACAAAGTAGATTTTCTCCCTATAGATGTGTTTCTTTTAAGACATTCCTCTCAAATCACCAAAACTCTTTTATTACAGTTTTCAAAATAATTTGAGGTATGTCGCCTTTATTTGTGTCATCACGGTTATGCGCAAGATCTCAGTAGCACCAGCTCTTTTTTTTTCAATTAACTCCAAATAATCAGTTCAGGATGTATTTAAATAACATCAGGACATGACTACACAAGCCGTCTCACAATAATTACAATGGATACTGACAGAAAAATAACAATGTAAGACTTGTAATTAACACAACAAAAAATAACAAAGACAAAAAGGTGTAAATTTCTTTTTGCCACGTCAAAAATTTTATTTGCTGAAATGTAGATGACATTCTCCATGCATCAATACCAAAAAAATACAAGCATGATTAAGTGCATGTATTTAATTTAATTTACACACACACACACACAAATAGGCTCAAAATTACATAACATGACATAGCTTAGTGTCTGGTGTTATGGATTTAGGGTTAAGTCTGGTCGGCCTGGTGTCAGGATAATGTGACTGGATTTGGTGTATGCAAGCGCTCCTTATATCACAGTGTGGCAGCAGGCTTTCAATTGTCCCCAGCACCGTCTCTTATATAACCTTGAAGTTGACTGGGACGTTAAAAAAAAGACTTCTCACTGTCAACACTTTGTGGAATGATTCTGGCCAAGTTAAACCTATGACCAGCATTATGTCCTGAAGAAAGATCATTTAGATGGAACTTGTTTTAAATCCCAAAATGCATGTGCTAGTATTACTTAGTAGTATAAAAATGAGAAGGTCTGCACATCTGCAACTAGATATGATAAATGCCCTTCCCTGCTCAGAGAGACGTTGTCCTTCAGCATTTTTTATTTCCTGAAAAATACTATTTCTGTGTCTAAATTTAGCAATTTAATTTAGGTTTAGTTTTTTTTTTTAACTGTAAATCTTTGTCCATCTAAATTTTGTGATTTTGTCAACAAAGGCGCAATAATTTTAAAAAGAGGTTTCTCAATGAAATCAATTACATTGATATCATTGTTACATACAAGATGCGATTGGGTCACAATTGTTGAGAAGGCCTAACATAACTATAAGCCTAGATTTTAGACCAAGGAAGGCATGAACTAAATTCTAAGTGCAGTTAGGCCTGCATAACAACTATAATCTAACCTAACCCTATATTTAGAGCTTGTTTGTAACAATGAGATCAATATAACGGTCATCACTGTTACTTATACAAGCTCTAAAACTAACTCTAGATTGGATCGTAATTATTCTTTGGCCTGATAGATCTAGACTTCAGATCAAGAAACATCAAGCGCGTAGCTACTCTAAGGCTGCTGAGGATCTTGACTTTGCAGATGAC